>SNQJ01S0190282.1:8861-26980 GCA_010110895.2 Picea sitchensis
GTAGGTGCTAACCTTCCTAGAAATAAGATGGATGCCATAATATCTGCTACGTATGCCCCTCTTATGTTTCCTCGGCCTATGAATTCTCTCCTAGTTGGAGACTATCTTAAGTACATGCCCAAGTTTAGAGGGGAAGAGGACATAACTGCAGAGGAACATCTTGCAACCTTTTATAGCTATGTTGACAATCTCAATATTGAGAATGAAGATGTTTGGATGATATTTTTTGTACAAAGCCTTGATGCTGAGGCTAGGAAATGGTCTAGGGGTTTAACTCTTGGATCTATTGTTGGAATTAAAGCTCTGGATGATGCCTTTCTAAGGTATTGGGGAGATAAGAAAGATTTATTATATTATATTACAAAGTTTGGGTCACTCAAGAGGAAAGAAGGGGAATTTGTTTCAGATTTTTCAAAGAGATTTAATAAAATGTACAACAAAATCTCCAGAGAAATTAAGCCCACTGAAACTTCTACCAAGATCACCTATGCCAGTGATTTTGACCCTGAGTTTTTCCTCTTGTTGAAAGAAAAAATATCTACCTCTCTAGATCATATTCAAGATGCAACCTTGGAGGTAGAATCTAATATATTGGCAGCTGGCGAGCTCAGGGGAAAATCTGATAGAGATAGGAGAAAAAGTAGGGCTGAATATTCAACCTATGATTCCTCTGGTGTTAATCCTCAAGTAGATGAACTAACAAAATTGGTTAAATCACTTTCTGCTGAAATGGAAAAAAATGAAGCTTGAGGGAAAACATAATTATATAAATACACATAATGCTGATAACATAGGAAATTTCAGGAGACAAAAAAATGCCCCTCATGTCCTTCAAAGAGATCAAAGAAATAGGGATGACCAAAAAGTCCAAACTCCTCTCCAAAATAACATGGTTGATGATGAAGTAGGAGAGGATGAAGAAACATATCCATAAATTCATTGTGTGGGTGATTGCTCTCCATCATCTCATCTAACTCAGTCTGCATATGAGGAGTCTCTTATGGACAATCAATTGAATGGATTGAGTAAATTGGAAAAAGCTAATGAAAACCAAAATAAATACAACTTAAGGTCAAAAAATAAGGAGGGGAATCCTTGTACATCAGACCAACCCAACAAAAAAGAAAATTCTGCTAAGGCTGTGGTTTCTAGCAGCAAAGAAAAAGAGGAACAAAACTCTCAAATAGTGATTAAGACCCATGTTCCAGAAATTAAGGAGATTCTGAAATCTCCCTCTTCCTTTAGATTTTAGAATGAAATTCAAAAGATAAAAATATCAGTACCATTTTTAGAGCTAATTAAAAATGAAGAGTTCAAAAAATATCTTTCCAAGATGTTGCAACCTGAATCTTACTCCAATTCCACACACTCAGTGAACCTACAAGATGAAAAACTAACAGTCATATTGGGACCTTTGGTAGAAGATAGGGATGAATCTTCTCCTCCATTCTACACATCATTGGATATTCATGATAAATTTTTGCACAAATTCTTGATGGACTCAGGTGAATCTCATAATCTTATGCCTAAAACTGTCATGGATGAGCTTGGTTTAGAAATTACAAAAACCTATCATGAACTATACTCATTTGATTCTAGAAAAGTGAAATGCCTTGGAGTGATCAAAGACCCGGCTGTTACCTTGTTTAAATTTCTCATGAAAAGTGTGGTCATGGATATTGTGGTGGTTGATGTCCCCCCTAAGTTTGGGATTCTATTTTCAAGATCTTGGATCAAGAGACTAGGGGGAAATTTGCAGATGGACCTTTCTTATGCCACTATTCCTATATTTGGAGGAGAGCACAAAAGGATTTATAGGGAAGAACAACTAGCTTACATCATCAGTGATGAAGCTAATCCTACAAACCACCCCATTTTTTTAGTTGACATTGATTTAGGATCCAATATCTTACAACTCACTGAAGCTCCTCAAACACCTATTGAAATCAGAAAACAACCTTTTAAAACTTGTGAGACACCTCCTCAAAATACCCTAGTCTGAAAGATGTTTTTTGATGGGGCCTCTTTTAAAGAAAGTGTTGATGCTGGAGTGGTCTTTATTTCCCCAACTCAAGAAATCATATCTTTGTCTTATAAACTAGAATTTGAAACTACAAATAATGTAGCAAAGTATGAGTCTCTCATTTATGGTCTGAGGGCTTCTAAAGATATGAATATTGAAGAGTTAGGAGTGTTTGGAGATGTTTAACTAATTGTGCATCAAGTTAAAAATCTGTATCAAGCTAAACACCCCATGTTAAGGAATTACATAAATGAAGTTTGGGATCTTATTGATAATTTCTTCTCAACTTTTAACATCTCTTTTGTTCTAAGATAAGAAAATACTATGGAAGATTCGTTTGCTATTTCTGCAAGTAATTTTAAAATCCCTTTGCCCCCCAAGCTCAAATATGATGTGGAAGTGAAGTATAGACCCTCTATACCCGACAATGTCAAACATTGGAAGGTCTTTGAGGATGATCTTGAGATTAAGAGATTTTTGGAAACTATGGAAGAGTTTTATGCTCTTCATATTGATCAAGATCATGATGATAACAAAATCCCTCACGCTAATATTTTCTTCAATAAAATTGTAGACCACAAGATTGTTCAACTGCCCAGTAACCATATTCCAAAAGGTTTGGTTCCTTTGGAGAGATTATTTGATAGAAATGATGTTGTTGTGAAGGTTAAAGGTTCAAGTGAAGAAGTTGATGTGACATAATGCAACTTAGGTACAGAGGAAGATCCAAAGTATGTCAAATTGTCTAGAAGTTTATCAAAGAAGAAAAGGGATGAGTATGTTAAGCTATTAAAGGAGTTTTCTGATGTATTTGCTTGGAAATATGAAGATCTACAAACTTATGATACAAACATCACTGAACATAAGATTCCTTTGAAAGAGGAGACCAAGTCATTTAGGAAGAAACTATGACAGATAAATCCCATGTTGTTGCCTATTATGGAAAAGGAAGTCAAGAAGTTGCTTGATTCTAACATCATCATACCTTTAAGGTATTTTGAGTGGGTGGCTAACTTGGTCCTTGTGAGGAAAAATAATGGTGAAATCAAACTTTGTGTTGAATTCATAAATTTGAATAGAAGTTCCAAGAAAGATAATTACCCCTTGCCAAAGATGGAACGTATTTTGCAGAGGGTGATTGGTTCAACAAGGATGTCTATGATTGATGGCTTCTCAGGATACAATCAAATCTCTGTCCTTCCTAAAGATAGAGAGAAGACAACTTTCACTACTCCTTGGGGCAAATTCATGTATGCTAAAATATCCTTTGGTATAATGAATGCATGAACAACCTTTCAACGAGCAATGGGTATTGCCTTCATTGGGGAAAAGGAAAAATTTGTCGTCATCTATCTGGATGACATTACAGTGTTCTCAAGATTTGATAAGGAACATTATCATAATTTGAAGAAAGTTTTCCTGAAGTGTAGAAAGTTTGGGCTCTCTCTCAATCCTAAGAAATCTTTGTTTGCTATGAAAGAAGGAAAGTTTTTGGGACACATTGTATCAGCAGAAGGGGCAAGGATTGATCCAAGTAGAGTAGAGGCCGTCCAAACTTTATCTCTTCCTAGATCCAAGAAGGAGATCCAATATTTCTTGGGTAAAATAAGTTTTTTTAGAAGATTCATCTCTAACTTTGTTGAATTGGTTAAGTACATCACATCTATGCTTAGAAAGGGAAATGAGGTGAAATGGATTGTTGAAGCTCGAAATTATTTTGACCAAATAAAACAAGCATTGATTGAAGCACATGTTCTCATTAGCCCTGATTATTCAAAGAAATCTCTGATATTCTCTTTTTCCTCACATGACACATTGGTTGATGTCCTTCTTTAGAAAAACAAAGATGGGATGGAGCCACCTATTTCCTTTTTCAGTAGGGCATTGAGGGATGCATATATGAGGTATGAAATTATGGAGAAGAAGGCTTATGCTTTGTTTAAAGCCCTTAAAGCCTTCATAGTATACATTTTGCATTCCAAATTATTTCCTATGTCCCATCAGCCTCAGTGAAGGAAATACTTATCCAACCTGACATAGATGGAAAGAGGAGCAAGTGGATTACCAAAATTCTGGAGTTTGTTCTTAAAATGAAGCCTACTAAGTTGGTAAAAGGGAAAGGTTTAGCTAGATTGCTGGATAAATCAAATTGCAAAGCACAGAGGGTTAATTTCATGAACCTAAACTCTGAAAATCAGCAAACTAATATCTTTTATAAAAGCTCTCATATCAGTCCCAACTTGGAAGAATTCACTTGGTACAAAGACATCATTTATTTTCTGCAAAAGTTGTAGCCTCTTGATGGTTTGGAGAAGAACAAGGCGAGAGATTTGAAAATAAAGGAAATCATATATTGTCTCATTGATCACACATTGTATTGGAAATACCCTCTAGGAGTTCTCTTGAGATGTCTAGATCCACATGAGGCTCAACATGCCATGACTGATTTCATGACAACTTGTGTGGAAGTCATCACTTTTGGAGAACCACAACATATAAGATCCTTAGAGCTGGGTATTTTTGGCCTAGCCTCTTTATTGATGTTTGTGCAAAGATTAGGGCCTGTGACAAATGTCAGAAGTTTTCAAGAAAGAAACAACTTAAATCTTTGCCTCTAAAGCATGTGGTAGTTTCTGGTCCTTTCCAATAGTGGGGACTTGACTTCATTTGGGAAATTCATCCAACATCAAGTGGTCAACACTGATGGATTTTAACTGCAACTGAATATTTCACCAAGTGGATAGAATCCATTCCAACAAGGAGTGCCTCACACAAGGTAATCATTAGTTTTCTTGAGAATATCATGTCAATATTTGGTTGTCCAAGCAAGATTGTTATTGATAATGTTGCCTCTTTCAAAGATGAACCATTGGTGAATTTTTGTGAGAAATATGGGATTCAAATAGCTCATTCTACTCCTTACTACCCCCAAGGAAATGGTTTAGCAGAATCCTCTAACAAGATCCTTGTAAATATCATCAAGAAGTTACTGGAGGACAACAAGAAATCATGGGACTCAAAGCTGAAATTTTCCTTATGGGATGATAGAGTTACTACAAAGAGGTCACTTGGTATTTCTACCTTTCAACTTGTATATGGGATTGAAGATATTTTTCCTACTCAGCTTGCCTTGCCCGTGGAAAAGTTCCTCCAGGATCAACAAGGATAACCATATGATATGGTCAGAATGATACAACAACTAGTAGAAGTACAACAGACCAAAAAGCATCTCCTTGATAAAGAACAAATCCATCAACAGAAGATCAAGCAAGCTTTTGATAAAACGGTAAAAAAAGAAGATTTCCAACTGGGAGATTTTGTGTTCAAGTGGGATGCACCCAAGCAAGACAAAGGCAAACATGGTAAATTCAGAGCCGTGTGGATTGGTCCTTTCAAGATTTATGAAGCTTGTCAAAATAATACTTACAAATTGTAAAACTTGTAGGATTTTGAAGTTTTTGGTGGCCTTGTTAATGGTCACTTTCTGAAGAAGTATTTTTCTTAAGCCATGAGTGGTTGTCCCCTCCATTATAAATATCACTTTCTATTTTTATTTCTATTTGAATAAATGACCCCATAGCCCTAGGATAAGACACTGAAGCTGCTTGTTCTTAGCAGCTCACAGGGAGCATGTCATCCCCTATGGAGCCAATGTTATCAGATGACTTTGTTTTAGCTCACATGAAGTTGTTATGAGTCAATTCATCCTTAGGTTTTTGATTTTTATCTTTAGTGTTGCTTAAGTTTTACTTTTTGACTCCCTCCTTATCGTATTTTTAGCTCTTAGCATGAATAAAGTTAATATGGATGTTGGCCCAAACCCTTGGTTTATGTCTTCATCTTATGACATGGTTAGACAATCCATCATCCTTATGACATCCACCACTACCCTGACATGTCACCACTTCCACTATGTGCTTAAACCCCTCTACATTTTCCCTCTACCTGTTAGAAGGTCAAATCAAGGTCTTTTTTGTATGCTTCCATCTCATTAGGACATTTCGTAGCGCATATGAAGTACAATTTCTCTTATCACCATAATTGCACTTATGAGGCTTGTGTCAGCCGATCTCCTTGTTTTCAACATTCATTTTTTAAAGGAAATTATTTGGGATTTCGTCATTAAGGATTTTCTAACTGTTTTCTCAAGTTTTCAAAATTTTCTCCTAGCTTAGCGCTGTAGAAACTACTGAGTTCATACATGCACCATGGAATTTGATACAAATTGGCCAACGAAGGTGAATTGGAGGTTAGACTTGTTGCAGGGGGTTTCTTCCAATATGAGGCATATCAACTTCTAAGTCACAACATCCAGGTACTCCATGAGATTTTTAAGCCCTGTTGAAGATCAATTAAAGTTTGTTCTTATATTTCCTCTCCTAGGCGTTGCAAATTGGTGATCCACACTACCAAACTGCCCCCTTTACCTCTGCTATCACAAATTCTCAGCCAACTGTAGTGTTTTCAGCTTCTTTTACTAGCATTGAACAAACCTTGTTTTCAAAGCCATCGTGCCTATCTCTTACTTGGATTTTGTTGTTGTGTTGTGATTCTGCTGCGAATCATACATAAACTCAACATTGTTATTGTCTTACCACACAACCTGTACTAGTTGTTTACCTTTAAAATTTCCATTCTTATTTCAATTCTAAACTATCTATGTTAGAAATTGTAAGAGCCTTGTTGTTAAAGTTGTGATGATTTTGCAAATCATGGTGAAGTGTTAACTTAAACGTTTTGTAGCTGCTTTCTCCTTGCATATCCATTTTCTTGAATGGTCTTTTTTCCATTTCCTAACTATCATCTTCCCTTTCATAATCTCAGAGGTCAAATAGGCAAAAAAACTCTAAAGCCTTAGACATAAACCATCTATGAAAAAGACTATCCATCCGAACTCTAAGACCTTTGTCCTTCTGTTTTGCCTCCTACATCTCTCAGTTAGTTTTATTCCTATAACAACAAATGGATACACCATAGAAAAGTGGGGATCACAAGGGTGGGGGTATAGTGAGGACCGATCCCTATGACATGCAACTATTTGATGATGAACCTTTGATCAGAGAAGTCTTCCAAAGAGTTGGATGTTTCAATTTCTGTCACAAAATGCAGAGGGGGCACCCTAAGGTAGCCAGAGAGTTTTGTTTGAATTTTGATGGAACCAAAACTAAGGTGGGTAATATTTAACTAGAGGTATTTGAAGAAACCATTGCAACAACTACTGAGATACCAAACACTGGTGAAAGATGGTTTAAATCCATGAATCTTAATGCAACCTTCTCTAAAGAGTTTCTTAAACTAGAATGTTAGGGAGATAACCTATCAAAGGGAGTGCCTATGAGCCACTTGGCTGAGGGAGTTGACAAGATGTTAAGGGATATCCATAGATATTTCACCCATGAGGGCAGATTCAATGTGATTTACTAATACCACATTAGACTTTTGCTGCACTTCACTGGAAAAGACCTCATGAACCTCCCTTTCTATTTGTTTAGGAGTATTGAGAAAATGGCTGACAGGGTCCAAGCCAAGTCCAAGGCTATGGACACAAGTATTTTTCACTCACGGTTAATTAAGATTCTTGTGATGGAGGAGTTGAAGAAGAGAAACATGGAATGGGATCGGTTTGTTGCCTCTACACATCTGAAATTAAATGTATCTCCTACTCCTCAGTATAAGGTGCAAAGCCCTCTTTAAGTTGATAACACTGTTCACATAGAGACAAGTAGAAAGAGGAAGGGAAGACACATTGCTAAAAATGATGAATCTCTTAAGGAACAAGAAGAAGAATGGGGAGCTCATCACTCTCCACAAATGGATTTTTCACCCCAACTAGCTCTAGAATTGGCATAAATTCCATTAGCTAGAGCCACAAGCAAAAATGGAAGAAGGTTACTCTTCCCCTCACCATCTATTGCATTTGAAATTAAATCTAGGAGGCCCTTCACCAGGTCATCAACTAAGAAGGAAACTGTTAAGAAAGAGGTCATAACAAAATCTCTTGTCAAGAGGAAGGATAAAGGTAAAATTGAGAATGTTGGAAAACATATTGAAGTCATAGACATAATCACTCCCCATGAGAACCCTACCTTCAAAAGATTGATTAGACAACTCAGAGAAGCTAGAAAGGAGATTTCTCACTTGAAGGGAGAAGGGTTAGCTAAGAGGAAAAAGATAAAATATTGATGGATATGTATCTGAACAATATTGACAAATCCAAGTTTACAACAAAGAGATTTCTTCCCCTCTATAGGCAGCTTAAGAATCTATACAGGCAGAATAGGGATTTACAATCTGAGATCAGAAAATTGAATTTGGAGTCGCAACCTTTCAAGGAAGAGCTATCCCAAAGAAATTTGAATGTGTTGGCTCAAGCTGCAACCAAAAGAAGTACTAGACTCAGGAGGTGAAGTGAAGTGGCTCAAAGAATCTCAGTTTTGGAAATGGTTATCCTTTCATTTTGAATATTTTGGGGAAAATATAATACCTATAGCTGAGTTTTCACTCACACAATGTATCATGAGGATTCTACATGTTTACTTAACTTTGGAAAAGGTTTTTGGGTATTTTTGGCTCAAGCTAGATAAATCAGATAGCTACAGAACATTTCGCAGCGCCTGGCGCTGCGAAATGGTCTACACAGTTGGATGCTGCAACTTCACTGTGAAATCCATTGTGAAATGGTGTACACAATTAAAGCTGCAACTTTTCTATGAAATGGTATTCACAATCGGACACTGCAACTTCACTGCGAACTGGGTGATACAGTCAACGCTACAGGATTCACTGCCAACTTCTATTTTGATTGGTTTTAAGAGGATCAATGGTCATCAGATGACTAGTGGAACATGATACAACTAGTTGGAAGTTAATTAAATATGGAGGTTACCTGGAAACAAAGGAAATGCGCTCAAAGGACACCTCACTATGCAAGATTAGGATGTTAGTATGGTTGCCAACATTTACCTTTTTTTTATAACATTTTATTTTTTTCGCTCTGTACATGTGCAAGATTTTCAGTTTTAGGTGGTAGAATCCTATGTTAGAGGATCAAGCTCACATTGTATGATATGATCCCTTTTTTAGGCTATAAATGCAGTAGTAGAATACATTGATGGGTTCGAAGGGTTGATGTAAAAGACCTTTTAGTAATTGTTTTTGAAACATAGCCTACTCTGGTTTTGATGTATCAGACATGTTGAAATCTTGTTTAATGGAAGTTAGTTCTCTTTTTTCCATCTTATTTATCTCACTCTAAAATTGTACTATATTGAATGATTCAAATGATATTTCATAGTTGTATGACAATGGATGTTTGATTGTGATACTGTTATAGCTTTTCTTAGAGTTTTTGTTTTCCTTGATTTAACAAGTTCTTGTATCTGAAGAATTTATCTCCCTTGTCTACTGGAATAGCCTGAAGCTAGTGTTACACTCACTTCATATCCTTACTAAGTCTTCCTTCTATTCACACTAATCCTCAAAACCTTGACCTAAGCTAAAAAATACCTCTTTTGTTGATGCACTTGATCTAGAATTTCCTGTGTTTTGACATTGCTGAACTGAGTTTTATCCATTTGACACCACATTTGAAAACTTATCTCATAAACCTATTGATGAGTACTGATCTTGCACTTTAGTAGTCAAAGTGTAACTTTTAGTGCTAACACATTCAAAGGAATTGATCTGAAATAGATTTATGGAATTTTTCTCACTCTCGATAGCCCAGAATTCCAATCAATAGATGCATGTAATCTTTCTCACTCTCAGTGGCTCAGAATTCTGATAATTTTGAGTTAAAGGTGGATTATTTTCCCAACATGTTTTGGGGGGTGCATTTTATTTTCAAATCTTTGTGCCAATATCACATCAAAGATTAATGATTTTTCTATTTCAACAATTAGCTAAGCGCATATTGCTTTTCCCAACATTTTTGGACTGTTCACATAACAAAAAAAAGAACAAATTGCAATCTAGTTCCAGAGTTAGATTAATTATAAAATTCACCAACAAATCTATAGGAAAATATACCTCCCAAACAAAATAGGGGAAAACCAGTGGCAAATCCAGAAAAAGTTCATCCAAAGAAGAAAAATTAGAAGAAAGTTGGACAGAAGAAGGGAATTACACCCATTGGGAAGAAAGAGTTAAGGGAATAAAGAAATGCCTGTCAAATAAATGGATAGAGGAAATGAAGAAACAACAAGAAAATATGAAAACATATATTCAATAACAAATGGGTAACATGTGGGTGGAAATCGACTACCTAAAATCAAGTAATCAAAATACATGGAAGATATTGGAATACTAGACACAACAAAATAACAACACTTTGCAGGATATCTCAAGTACGACCAGGCAACTTCAACTCAATTAGGTATACTTAAGGGTACAATGCATTCAGATTGGGGACAAACATGGTTAAGTCTTCAATACAACCAGAATAAAAGAAAATGTACGACAATATGGGGCTAATCAATCCATTATTACCTGAGGAAAATATGTTCAAGTTGGATGGTAAGGACCCAATGTCATGTATTAATCAGATAGATAAATTCTTGGAAGTTCAAAAGTTCAAGATACACAAAAGGTAAAAATGGCCTATCTCTATTTAGAGCCATACTAATACGTGTGGTATCATTGTCTATGAAGGAAGAAAGTCATTATCACATAGACAAATTTCACCAAAGGAATAACAAAACATGTAGCATCAAGGAGGATAGAACCTTATTTCAACGATCTAGCCAATCTCTCTCAAATATGATCGATGGATGAGTAATAATAATAAATAATATAATTTTAAGGTCATAACAAATCCAAACACCAAATTGGTATATGATACCCCCTTGTTTGTGGGACAAGGGACCCCCTCCGTACAATGATTTGAGTACATTCACCAATTCTTGCAATTTAGTTTAAAGGTAGAGGATGTCTCACAAGATAAACTAAAGGATTACATCTAAAATGATTTAAGACTATCCAATACTCTATCCATTGAAGACACACTTAGGAGAGGAAAGATAATAGAAGATAAATATTTTTACTCTATAAGGGCAGTGAACCACACTTTCATACATAAAAAAATCCTCCGGATCATCATCCCCTACACACAAGACTATCTCCTCAACAACTAGAATAAAAAGGTCTATAATATTATATTACAACCGTGGAAGTTAGTATAATACATGGTACAAATGTGGGGAGAAAATTTGTTTAACATAAATTGTGAAGAAAAATAAATTATTTAACATAAATTATGAAGAATAATAGGAAAAACAACAACAAGACTCATCTAAGGATGCAAAATCATATGAAACAATACCCAATGTATCATGTCATGCATTAGCCAACATTAGCACACCTTAAACACTTAAGGTACAAGGGTTTGTCAATAAACAAAAGGTAACCATATTGGTTGATAGTTGTTTATCCTTAAATGTGTTAAAACTTGTGCAATATATCTTGTATATTTTCTTCATTTTCCCCATACTTAGAAAAATTTTGAGTTCATCGTGGGTTCATAATTCATTTTCTAGTCTTGTTTAACTTCAACGATCCCCAAAATACACCATTGATTTCTACCACCTATGTTTTGCACCTATACTTAGAAAAAATTTAAAAATGTTTCATTGCGGATCTAGGGCACCTTCCCGATTGTATCGTACATAGCCGGGACTCCACCGTCCCGATCCACTTCTTAATACTTAGCCAAATTCTCTATGACTTGCCACAAGTCTGCAGTATGTTATGAATTTTCTTCATACTCCCTATATACCACTTGCATATAACCCCATGACCTCTCAACACTTATTTTTTTCCTTAAGTCTTTCTCACTGCGGGTCCATGGTGATTTCACGACTCCTCCTTATACCATCCTCGATCCCTCTAATATTCCATTTCATTACCTTTCCATTCCTCCATACTAATTCTCCACCACCCCACGATAACTCATGTCTTTTCTTATCACGTTCCTTGATGTACATTTAATACACATCTCCCAAAAATGATGAAAATTGGTGAAGTGTTAAAAGTCGTTATTAATGGTGATCATCTCGAGACAAATACTCATCAATTTTAATCCTTGAGTCAAGAGCCCTTGATCACATTAAGGTAAACAAATTTATTTTCATAATAACATTTTTAAAAGAACTGCACATTAATATGTCATCTTGATTAAGTATGACAACCAAAAGAAAGGAACAATTCTGTGGAGACATTATCAACATACTTGGATGAGAATACCAAATATTTCAGTGGTTGAGGGAATACATATATTACTCTTCATTACCACTTCCAAAGAATATTTCAATCCAAATTCAAATGTTAGGAATTGCTTTGGCAGGTTGTGTTCCAGAAGTCTACGATTTCAAGGAGTTGATTTCATGGTGACTTAATGAATTTGACAAGAATTAGAGAATAATTTAGTTGCAAGGGGAATCTCCTATTCTTTAGATTCTTCAATTTTCAAGAGGATGCTCAGACTCCCAGAGCCAACGATAACTTTTAAAGGTGTTGAAGTTGAGGAATTTTTGAATACAAACAATGTAGGAGTGGAGCTTCTACAAAATTATCTTGAAAACCCAAGAATTTCTCTAGATGATCTCTTGAACATTCAAGTTCATTGAAAACCCCATATCGAGAGATGGTGTGGTTATTCACTAGAGTAGCTAGACAAGATTCTATAACTACTATTCCAATACTTGCTCTCTATATCTTATACTTTTCAATTCATGAAAAAATAATATTTTATTGGGCAAATATGATCTCTAACAAATTATCTTTCCAGTTGGAAAAATTCAAAAAGAACAAAAGGTTCTACATGTCCTCATACTTGAGTTTTTCCATTACATATTGTCACATATTCAAGGGATTGCCTTTGGATAAGAAAGTCAATTAGAAACTCGATCCTATTTAGATGTGGTATCTGAATATTTGGAAATAGAAGGCTACATACCACTTCTATGAAGTAAATAATGCATTCATTTATTCTTTTAAAAAGCTTATTTATGGACCAAATACATCTAGATTGTCTCTAGAAGCAACATCCTTTTTAGATAAGAGAGGAAGTTTCGAAGCCATGGATAATTTTGGTTGTTAGGCTTTATTTCTCTTGTGAAAAACCTTCATATATGCCATATTATGTTCGAGATAAGATATTTGTTGATGAAGTATGCAAGAAGTTTAAATTTTGGGCCCATTTCTTTAACGAAAAGAAAAAATATATAGTTTATTCCTCTGCCATGGAAAATTGGGGAGATAATAGAAAAAAGCATTACACACATCAATGGAATCACAGTTCAGTTTGACCAGTTCATTCTAAAGAAAGAAAATGAAGTCAAGTGTTTTGACCCTAGTCAATTATTTATAAAACAAATGACATCTGTAGGATACAGTGTATCATCTGCTAATACATTCTTGTTTTTAGAAGAAGAGGGTGATAGAAAAAACCACCAAATGATTCCCGATGAGAAAATGCAAGAGGATATTGAAATAGTTATCAATACAACCGATCAACATAGACAACAAGGAAGAGTCATGAACGAGAGGAGTTCACAGTCTCCTAACATTTCTCAAAAAAGCGACCTACCCAAAGGAGGACCCCTGTCTTCAGTGCAAGAGAAAAAGAATTCGTCAATGGACAATTTTGATGATGGGGGTGAATAGAACCCTCCTAAGGGAAATTTAGAAATACCTCACAAACTCCCAATCACTAGAAAGAGGAAAATGGGAACAAATAAGGAAGGAGATAGTGAGGACGTACCTGAAGAGGAAATATTTTTGGAAGACATGGAGCTGGATACAAATATTGAAGATATTTAATTCCCAGATGAATAACATATGATGCAAGAGAGAATAGAAATCACAATAGAATTGGCCACCCAAGATCCAATCATGTTTGAAGAAGACTCTTTGACCCTGCACAGTGCCATGTTTGACAAAAAATCAAGAAAATTGGTTATTGATAAAATCAATAAAATAAATAAGAAGATTCAAGGAAAATTGAACTCAGAACTCGACTTCAATGGAGTTCCACCATCCAAAATTGTACAAATTCATGAAGCTACGGGAGAAGCCCCAAAAATTTTGATTGGAGATATAGAGAACGAGAATGCCATTTAAAAAAACAAAATTAAAGAATTATAAAGTTCTTTCATTCTCCACCACTATTTGCTAATCCAATTGCCATAATAAAGCCTTGGATAAGTCTAGAGGAAACACTGGAATCCAATTTTAGACTAAAAGGAACATCAAGTCTACTTGCTTCCATTAGGAGATATATTGGATAAAATATCCAAAAGAGAATGTCCCTTATTCTCGAAACATGGCATTTGACAAGAAGTTTTGTTTCCTTAGGTTCAAGAATGAAAAACTTTAGGCATTATCTTTAGGATGATCTTGAAAATTATGAAGAGTTTTTTAAAGGGTCCATTTATACCTTTGTTTCAAAAGTTTCAAGTGTTAGTGAGTTCCAAAGGAAAGAAGAGGATTTTCCTTTGGAATTCTGTATAAAAAAACTTAAGGCCTGTTGGTTAAATAGAATAAAGAGCTTAAAGGACATGTTCGATGAATGTGACACTATATGTGTAAAAAGAGGAGAATTGCATTTGAAATTAATTGAATTGGATTTAGCTGGGTCAACTGGATATGTGGAGGAACCATGTCTAATATTGAATTCCATAATTATGTCAAAAGAACAATTCAAAATAAAGTTGGACTCATTGAAGATTGCATCAACTGAGAAGTTCAACAACCTGACCTAGTATTCAGAAACAAAAGTTTAAAGTTGGTTGGTTAGTTATGTAAATAAAAATGAATACATTGAGGAAACACTTCACCAAATTTCAATGGATGTCAAAGATATGGAAAATTCATTATTTGATATTTAAGTAAGACAAGAAATAGTTGTGGAACCAATGAGAGAATACATCGAAAATTTGGTCAAAGAAAGACTTAACTAAAATAACTGAATCAGATCAATAATAAGAAGTTAAAACCAGTCAAGTAGTTCTAGAAAAGGACAATATAAAAGACACACCAACAGGTAGATAACAAAGGAGATATTCCATCATAGTAAGTAAAGAGATCACTTTTCATAATTTTCTATCCTTCATACTTCTCATTCATGAATCATCCAGTTGTGTCTTTTCATTCTTTGAGAACCCATAACCGATATATGATCGTCTTATTTTTTCTTCTTCTAGGTTTAGGTCTACTTTCTCTTAAGGTCCACTGGAGCCCCATCCCAATCCATTTGGATTAACAAAATCTTTTAATTTATGTCTTATTGTAAAACAAACTATTATTTTTGAACTCCCTAGAGAATTGTTTCGGGGTACAACTTTAATGACTTAATTTCAGACTTTGAATTTTTGGGTTTGAGATTTTTGAAGTGTACCTATCATATTCTCTTTCAGTTTAAATGCCATACTCTTTTAAAATTCTCGTCATTGTGGACTTTACATTTTTTGTCTTATGAATGTGACCAAATCTTATTATGTTTTGATGGATGTGGGGAATTTGTTATTTTCATATTATGGTTTCCCTATCTTTGTATAATATTGTGTAAATATTATATTTAAGTCTGTAAAAGATTCATGTTCCTTCTCTCAGGAACCTTTTGTTTGTGAATATATTATTATAATTTAAACTGTATTTTCATGGTTTGTTTTCAAGCAATAAATATTTTGAGGTTTGTTGTTTAGCACTCTCCTATTTGATAAGATAGCCCAAGATACAACAAGCTATATATTTTAGACAAACATAGATGAGTACCACCTCTATAAAATCGTAGGGGGATTTTATCCTCGTGAGGTTGTTGTTAATATTTTGATCAATCTAAACATCAACTTTTTTGCCAACCATACTGGGGATTGAACCCATAAGCTTTGGTTTCACAAACCAAAATTTTAATGACTAAACCAGAACCTAATCAACCTCAACTACAAGTCAGACTCAGGAATCAAGGAAGTGTGCTACATCAATTATATGATTTGGTGTTGACAAAAAAGAAAACTTGAGAAGAGCTCGAAAGATATTGGGCAACCCTTACTCGGGAGGAAGAAAGAGAGATAATATTAAGAAAAAGAAGAAGGGTGTGAATCCAAGAAAAATTGGAACCTTATAAAGGTCCACTAACAAGAATTAAGAGCAAGAAACTTCATCTTCAGGAAGTTGGTGAAAGTTCCAAATCAGAAATAAGAAGAACCCTAATAATGGGTGATCAAGAAGAAAGAAATGAGATTCCTGAGAATCGAGAAGAAAGAAATGAGATTCCTGAGAATCGAGAAGAAATAAATGAAAGAAAAAGAGTTCCAAGAAGAAGGGAGCAGTCTAGCTCACTTAATTTACAGGGAGAACAACATACATTACCGACCCTCCCTCAAGGAGTTCTACCAGTTTTTTCAGGCGATGGAATCATGGATCCAAAGAGACACATGGATCGATTTCTAAGTGTTTGTGATATCCATTTAATTGAACATGATGATGTGATGGTAAGAGTGTTTCTTCAAACATTGATAGGTACATCTTATGAATGGTACCTTTATCTCCCAACTCAGTTAATCAGATCATTTGATGACCTAGAGAATATGTTTATGACTATGTATGCACCTACCATTGCATATCATACATTTCTTACCTAGTTTACTTGAATCCATCTCAATAAGGGAGAAAGAATAATATATTTCAATTTACGATTCTTCAAGACTTTGAATCAAATCCCAAAACATCAACCACCAAATGCCCCTGTTGTATTTGGAATTTATAAGAATACAATGTATGCAAATGTGATTTATGCAATAATATATGCACAGATAATTGATTTTCATGCAAACATCCAAAAGGAAACATAGATGGAAGAGTTCATGCTGGAAATCAATGTTGATCCCGAGATCATTCTTGGGAAAGTACAAAGAGAAATGAATACTCTTTCCATATCACATCAAGGACCATCTACTTCAAGAAGTGTTGAAAATCAAGCAATCAGTGGAGGGATCCTCTAGGGGGTTCCCCCTAATGTCAAAAACTATCCAAAAGACGCTCAAGAGTTCAATAAACAAGACAAAAAATAGAGATTTCTCAAATGAGCAGAACCATTAGAAAAATCCAAAATGAAATCACCAGGCTAAAAAGAGAAAAAAATTTTGTCCCACCAAATCAAAATACAATACTTTCATTACAAGATCAAAGATTAAGAAATGATAGAAATGAAGAACATAGAACCAGGGCACCAAGAGTGCCAAATCGTAATGTTGTGGTAGTAGAAGAGATTATGGAAGAAGAAATCTTTGAAAATTTTGATCAAGAAGCATAAATCACCCAAGATGAAGTTTTAGAGTCGGTACAGAGGGATGAAGGCACATCATATTTTTACATTTTTTTTTATCAACAAGAAGATCCAAATTATTCATAAGATAATGTTTTCTAGACTAGAGAACAAGTGAATAAATTCAAGATAAAGGAAGCACTTTAAAAATAAAAAATGAAAACAAATACAGCAGAACCAGCAAAGCAACAAATAGTTGTTAGTCAGGAAAATACTCCACAAATGAATTATAATCTGATTGATGACTTAACCAAACTCATAATTACCTATCCTTTCACGGAGGTGGTGAATATACCACAACAAAGAGAAACCATTTTAAAGATACTTGATGATTCAAATACAAAAACAAAAGTTGTTGTCATGAATACCAGGCAACACAAAAATGTTTCATCAGTCAGGCCAAGGGGAAAAGTCCCACCATTCTACATATCCATAGAAATCATTACTTTACAATACACAATTTTATGGTTGATCGTGGAGCAATGAAAAATATCATGCCTCTATTACTCATGGAAGCAATGGGAATGGGATGTACAAAATACTATGAGATTGGGGAAAGTATATATGCCATTAATTCAAGAAAGGTCCCAACCTATGGTGAAATACAAATATGCATGGATAAGTGCATCACCTCACATCACAACAATTTTCACTATCATAGTTGTGGATTTTCCTTCAACATATGGATTTGTATTAGGAAGAGATTGGTGTTCATTGATTGGAGGATATATTATGAATGATGGAAGTTGTATGATGCTTCCTAATAAAGATGGG
>SNQJ01S0190283.1:0-12599 GCA_010110895.2 Picea sitchensis
GAATGGGAGGATTTGCTCAGTTGTAGTTGCAGTTGCAGCCAGTTTTTGTTGTAGCAATGAAACCCTAACCCTCTTGTTGAGGTAGCTTAAGTGAAGAGATTGAACTAATTTCTAGATATCCTAGTATGCCCTAGCCTAGCGCACCTCCTGGTATTCTCAGCAAGCCTAGGCGTAAAGTTCATTTTTTTGGTCAAAGTCAAAGGTTGACCAAGTCAAAGAAGTTATGAATTACTCTATGAAGTCAGAAAACAAGTTAGAAGGGTATTCTAACTTCAAAGTGTGGAATACAAGGAATGACCTCATCCTTTCCAAGAATAAAGTGTTGGACATCGTGAAAGGAAAGATCGTGGAACCACAGTTCGAAGAAGGAAAAGAGAAGGAACCTCATAACTTTGCAATTATGGAGAAGTTCAAAGACAATGACATCAATGCCATGAGTATCATATTGGACTTTATAAAATACCACTTGATACCCTAAATATCCCATATTGACTCATCTAAGAAGATGTATGATGCCCTAACAAACCTCTTCTCAGTCAGAAACATTGGACAAGTAATGAGTCTAAAGAATGAGCTCCATGACATGAAAATGAATGATGACGACAACATAAAATCATACCTTATGAGAATCTCTTAGTTAATATATCAACTACAAGCTATTTAAGAAATCATTTAAGAGAAGGAACCGGTAAATATAGTACTCAATGGTTTTCCCAATACATGGGATGCATTTGTCGCAAGCATGAACATAAGGAAGGAGTATCCCACATTTTAAGAACTTTGGACTTGTTGTGCACAAGAAGAATCAAGGATTAGTGCAAAAGAGAAACCCCAAAAGAAATACGATGATCAAGCCTTCACAACAAGGTTCAATAATTTCAGGAATAAAAATAAGTTTGGCTCCAGGAAGAAACCAAATCAAGAGAAATATGTGTCAAAAATACAATGCTTCAATTTTTGAACATATGGTCACTACAAGAATCATTGTCCTGAATTAAAGAAAAGGAAGGAAACACACAAAGCATCAGTTTCCGAAGAAAAGGAACCCTCAAAGAAGGACAAGGAGGATAAAACAGACTTCTTCTAAGACAAGGTAACAATATTCTTTATAATTATTGTACATACCATGTTTACATAGTTTCTGTACATATATTGCTTATTTATTTCTTAGAATATAAGATGTTTAAAGAGAAAAAATACCTATGGAAGAATAACAAGATAAGGATTGTTATCACGATGACTACAAGTCAAGAAATACACATGAAAAGATGAAGTACATCGACAACCCTTGGTAACAATTCATGTGGAAGCTATTAACATAAGTAACAATTGCAAGATAAGCTGAAATCATAATCAAACTTGAAGAAACTTGGACGAAGTAAAAATAGAAAGAAGTTAGCATTCAATAGGAAATTAGAAAAATACTTGTGGCACTTTGCAGAAGGCAATAAATATGAAGACGAAAGCATGGACTCTCTTAGATGGAGGGAGTTGATTATATAATTCCAAAAGAAGAGCATGCATTCATGAATGAAGAAAGGATTAGGAGGGAGATAATCCTAAATAATATGATCCATTCAGGATTATGAATTATCTATCCATGTTCCCATCAATGGTAGCAGTCATGAAAAGCAACACGTGTTCAGTTTGACTTTAGAAGAATTTTTCTTCGAAAAGAAGACTTAAAGTATCCCCGATTGTCCATCCACATCCATGATCCTATGATGAAAGGAAGAAGTCAGAATCTTCAGGGCATGGAATCTATAGAAAAATCCATGGACCCAAGAGCTAAAGAGAAACATGAAGATTCCAAGAGAGAATGAAAATACAAAACAACCACTCATTATATCGAGAATCACAAGACTAGTAGCTTGGTATGAACCCTCTAGAAGAAATCAAGTAGAAGAAATGGAATTTGTGATAAAGAACAGTGTATGGAAGACTTATGAATGGAAGCATTGCGACATCCAGAACTAAAGGTTCTCCCAGATGGAGGGAGAAAACTATGATGATAGCTTGTTCTAGTAACCAGACATACCTGAGCCATTATATCTCCTGCAATATCCATGGGTTGGAGTTCACATAAGATGAATGTAAGGATTGTTATCCTCAATAGAGTAGTTGAACAAAGAAGCATATGTAGAGAAACCTCAAGGTTTTGAGGTATACCAGAAAGAGACTCTTGTATGAAAATGGAAGTATATCTTGTATGGATTCAAACAACTTGGTGAAAAGCCTCTAATGCACAATAGAAGCGCGGTGAAAACTTTCTATAACAGAGATATTGTATCATAATGGTTACTCAGAAGTCCAGGATGATGGATTGCTAATCCATGAAAAACTCTCATGATGACAGAAGAATTTCCACTTGGATATGTTCCAGTTTGAGCTTTGCCACGATGTTATGAGCTAGCAGGAAACAAAAGAGATGAATCCAACTATGATATACTATAATGATCAAATCTATATGAAGCCTTCAGAGAAAACTAGTGTTCTAGAAAGACTGAAGTACTTTGAGATCAAGCATTACATTCTCCATGATAAGGTCCAAAAAGGAGAAGTGGTTCTCCAATATATCTCCATAGATGAGCAGATAGCAAAAATTTTGGTAAAGCCTCTATCCAAAAGGAAAAAGTGTGCGTACTCAATAAACAAGTTGGAGCTCGTGGAGATGACTTCCTTATTGAAAAGGGAAGAGATGACTCCCAGGTTGGGAGGGAGCACTGATGTGTTATTGATTTATGGACAATCATTTTTCAGTTCGAAAAATGGTCCAGGATGAGCAGTTCCTTTCCAGTTCAGAAATTGGTTTGATATTTATAACGGACAAGCATTTTCCAGTTCGGAAAATGGTCCAGAATCAAACGGTCATTTTCGTAATGAAAATGGTTCGATAGATTGTTGATGTACCATAGACAGTGATTCCCCTTGTGGCCAGTGTGGGGGAATGTTCTAGGGAAGTCTTTCTTCTTGGCAGTCACTCTCAGTAGTGGTCAAGTAGAATGGTCTGCCTCTTCGGGAAGTCATTCTTTCGAAGTTCACAGTTGTGAGAAGTTTCGAGGAATGGTCCATTTTGTAGGTTGTTGTAGGAGATTCATTTCCTTAGGAAATGGTTTGGATAGTCATTCCCTAGGGAAAACTCATTCTCTCCAGGTTGCACTTTGTTTAGTTTCAAAGGAATGGCCCAGTTAGGTGAATGGTCTAGGTTCAACAATCAGGGACAGTAATTCCCTAGGGCAAACTCATTCTCTCTAGGTTGCACTTTGTTTAGTGCTGGAGGAATGGCCCAGATAGGTGAATGGTCCAGGCTCAGAAATCATGAAAATTATTCTTCTATGCTTGAGAAGAATAGTCCAGATAGATCATGGCTACTATTTTACTTTTTGAGGGATATGCTCTTCCATATCTCATAGATGTGAGTGGAAGAATGGCCCAGATGACTTAGTTTATATCATGATATTTTTTTTATGTGCAGGTTGATATCAGATGATATGATTTCTAAGGAGACTATATGTCTCTGGACAATAGATGTATGTTACTGTGGTGGTTGTGTTCCACTAGTTGTGACTATGTGTCATTGATTAAATAGTTTTTTTCTACTTGGTGCGGTAGTGTACCACTGGATTGTAGTTGTGTACTACTATGGATAGACACAGTTGTGTTCTATTGAATGACATTGTTCTGATTTCCATGTAGACTATCAGTAGTGTTGAAAATGATTATCATCTAGATGGATAGTCAGTGTTCTTGTGGACAGACATTCTCCAGGCAAATAATGGTCCAAATAGAACAGATTGTTGGTGGGCAGGTATTCTCTCTATGGAGAATGGTCCAGGTTGACAGTTTGTTGACATGTCATGGACTAATATTTTCCTAAGGAACAGATTATGGCCCAATTAGGAAAATGGTTCAAGACCGATATTTTCTAAGGCATACACGGTGAGACAAATCTCTATAACTTGATTATAAAGTAGTCCTACATTGACATTCCTATAGGAATGGTCTCTGTAGTCCATGGCGTAGATTTTAACATCTTTTTGGATAGTCATTCTTCTAGGACGTATGTCCATATTAGAATAATGATCCCGGTATCACTCTGTGGAGTGAGTGACTTATTCAACATCATGTCTAGCTACTCATATAGAGTATGGCTTTGAGAGATGATGTAGTTGATGCTATCATATGATAGTGATGATGGTTCTTGTGATATAATCATGAGATAGTCTATACGACTATAATGATGCTACCGGTTGAATGGTATGTTTTTGCTCAATACCATTGCCTTAAATACCTCCCTATCTAGGAGGAAGTGTTGATATTATGGTATCTATAAGAGGTATTTACCTCTATGTGCAACCCTAACAAGAATAGAATATTTCGGGAAGCAAGAAGAAACCCTAAAGCATTGAACATAAACCTAGAAGACAAGTTGGCTCAAGGAAATATTTAATATTAAGTATTTAGCCTCCAGAATGAGAAGTCGGCCCAGACAACTCAAGAAAAACAATATAAATATAAGTAGACAGACCTCATTTGGCATATACAGCTCAAAATTTCAGCTGGGAAGAAGTGCGCACTTCAGAAACTGGGCAAGTGCGCAAGTATGGGTATTAGTTGCAGCCACAGCTACTACAATCTGTATTCTCGATTTAGCCTTGGACTTTCTATTTGTTATGGTTAGAATTTATTATCAGCATTGCTTGGTGCATTAGCCTTGGTTGGCTATTGGTTTTCTTCTGGAATCATTCTCTGTAAAGGTTAAAGTGCTCGGGGGTGGCTTCGGCCTATGGTTGGGTGACAATATTGTTATATTGTTTATGGTTAAACGAGCACATCCATTATTTCTAACAATCTCCTCCCTACAGATCTGATCCATAACCTACAAAACCAAGGTATTTTTCATTTGAATTGGATAGTTGACCTCGTTAGTTCCTCCATATGGAATCAAGGTTGGAAATCTGTAGCCCAAGTGGAACTGAGAGGATATTAGGAGATTATTTGGAGGAATTATAATAGGGGACTAATATCATCCCATATACGTCTCACTGATAGGGAGGATGAATTGGTTTGGACTCATGCACAACACAGGGCCTACACCCCAAATTTGGGATACATCCAGCTCAACATTGATCTTCAACTCCGGGAACCTTTGTGGTGGTGGAAACGCCTTTGGAAACTTAAGTTCCCTCTGAAAAATCACATTTTTATGTGGTGCATGATCAATAATAAGATTCCTACCTGAGACACTATGAAGAAGATACAATTAGAGGGACCAAGCAGGTGTTCCCTGTGTAAGGAAAATGAAGATTCAGTGGTTCATCTCTTTATTCTCTTCCCTTTTGTCAGCTAGGTATGGAAATGTTTCTCCGACCAATTAGGTCTAAATTGTGCATGGGTTGGACAGTCGATATAAGAAACTTAGAGACTCTGGGCCTCTTCGTCGGGTTTCAAAAGCATCAAGGCCCTACCTCTAATTGTAATTTGGGAAACCTGGTTGGCCAGGAATGCAACTATTTTCCATGACAAACCATCCATCCCTGAAATCATATCTTCCTAAGGGTTGAGTATACTCTCCCATTTTCCTCAAGAAAAAGGCACTGCCCCATTTCGTGTGATTGAAGCAAAGTTAATAGACCCTTCCATACTTCGAGTCTTCTTTGATGGGGTATTGCATAAACATAACCAGAAATGTGGTGGTGGTGCCCTTTTTCACCTATCTGAAAGCCACATTTTCAACGTCAAAATGGGTCTTGGACCAAGCACACACAATTATGCAGAGCTTTTGTCTTTAAATCTTATTCTCCTCTTGGCTCGGGAAAAGGTAGTCAATTCTATACAGATCTTTGGGGACTCTATGCTAGTCATAAACTAGATTTGCAAGTCACAAAAATGTCATAACTTACTATTGTTTCCTCTACTTGAGGAATTTTTCAAAGTTCTTACATATTTTGACTCCTACTCAGTGCAACATTTCTATAAGGAGCACAATCAGACTCCAGATATACTCTCTAAGGAGGGTGTTCAAATGGTTCATGGGACCTGTTTGATTTTGGAACATATTTATGGGGCCTACTATGAATTTTATCATCGACCTTTTATTGATGACCTGACGGAACCAGCTGTCCATATCTAATTATTTTGGATGGTTCCTCTCTCTCTTTATGGTAGGAAACTCCATTTTATCAACTTAAGACTTTTACTCCACCTCTCGGTACTTCTTTCAGTTTCTACCGCTCCCGGCATTGGACTTTCAACAGTATTATATGTTTATGTTTATTTATGTGACCATATAGCCACATACAATGGTTTCTATGTAGTATGTATCATGTTTTTATGTTATTTAGACAGTTCTTCATGCATAATGTTTCAGACCCATGCCTACGGGCTTGCTTTTTGTACTTTGCGGGAGATTGTGTGTTATAAACAACTCTCGGTACTCTTTGAACCTTTTATATAAGAAATTGGCTCTCTTTAGAGAGAAAAAAATATATGTGGTGTGTTCCCACATATATGTCTACATAATGTAAATGTTATCCTATATTTGAATAAAATTTACACTTTTTTCGGAAAAAAAAATGATATTTAATTGAATATTATACATAATTAAATAGATAAAACAAAGCCACATCTTTTCACAGTTATAAATGAAAACACAAATTGCAAGTTCACTTTAATTTATATAAATTATTTATAACTTGATTTTAAATATACCATTTAGTGTATAAATTTTACGGGCACTCCTACCTGTTAAGTAAATTTTTTATGACTGGTTTCTTCTTAAAACTGTCATTCCCATGACGTTTTATTTTTATTTTTGCCCGTCATTTAAATATTATGTGTCATATGTGTTTCTGTTCATTTTTATTGTAAATACAAAAGCATCCCAAGCACAATATAAAATTATTATGAAATTGCATTTAACATAACATCATCAAACTGTTTCACATGGAATACAACACCATTAAAAACATAAACATAAAAGCTTAAAAATTTACCTTGATATAGCAGTTTGCACATGGTTTCAATTTTGAAAATCACCAAATAAGAGGCTCCAAATTCTTTCTATGCCTCAATTCTGCATAGATCCAATCATTGAAGAAAAAAAACCTACCAAACACCAAGTAGTATGCATGCAATGATGCCAAGATATCTACAGCCTACGGGAAAAGGAAAAAAATACTTACTAATGGTTGTTGTAAAAATAATCCCCGTGGATTTTATATTATTGGAAAAGAGCTCTTCAAGATTAGGGTTCACATGCACCAGCTACCCTCCTACCCTGATCATGCCTGAACTCCTCTACACACCTCTGATCACCTCTGCACCTTGGTATTGACCGCCACAGAAGAATGGGAATAGAAGGGGGGGCAAAAGCCCCCTCTTACCGCAACGTCGTCGCCAATGATCTGGAGAACTCAAGGGTGCGTAGACTATCCTTTGAGCCACCATTGCACTTACAATACCAATATCTGCAGGACGAGATGGATATAAGAAAATAACTGAACATGGATATTGATTCCTCGCATCCAAAACAAGCTTGGTTCTAGACACCTGCCAAATGTATCCCCCAAGCCCTAGTTGCGCCCAGGTATGTCATCAAAACCACCAGGATAGGGGGGCATATGAAGTTCGTGAGAGACCATTCCCTCATAGGAAAATTCCTAGGTCTCTGGCCCTCAGAAAAGGACCTAACTCACTAGATCAAGGCATGGTGGAACCCCAAGGAAGACTATGAGCTCCAGCTGAGCTCCAAAGGTTTCTTCACAGTAATATTCTACAAACTGGAAGACAAGGACAAGATCATTGAAGGGGGACCATATTTCTACAATTCGGTTGACCTCTACCTCCGCTTCTGGACAAACCGCTTCTGCCCAGAAAAGGAAAAATTCACATATGCACCGGTATGGATTCGCCTCTATTCCCTACCTCAAGAGTTATGGTTAGAGGAAATTTTACTAGGCATAGGCAACACCCTGGGTAAATATTTCAAATCTTCTGAAGCTACCAAACAGAGAAAATACACCTCACGCAAGGATATGTGTCTATATGAACATCTCGAATTCTCTGCCAAGCACAGTTACCTTAGAATACCAAGATGAGGAATGGGCCCAAACCATAGACTATGAACACATTCCTTTCAGATGTTGAAAATGCCATGAACATGGACACCTTTTCAAAGACTACCCTCTCAACACCCCCCCCCCCAAGAGGGAAGCTGAAGAGAAATCAAAGGAAGGATTTCCCCAGGTGAAAAATCGAAGGAGACAAGCACAGAAGAATCCCACTACCAACAACGGAAAAAAGAACCCAAATAATAATTCATTTGAAGCCCTCAACCATCTCCCAGAGGCAGAAGAAGTGGAAAACCCCCACAAGACTGCGGGGACAGATCCCAGTAAGCACAAGGAATACCAGTCGTCACAAGAGTATCAAACCCCAGTAAACCAAGATGATCCACAGACTCACCCAGTCTCAGGGAAGGAACCAGAAAGAGAGGAAGACACAATCATGGAAATGTATGAGCAAGATCTAGCAGAAATCGACCTAGACAGGTGAGAAAAACCACTCAACAAGAAGGATCTTCAAACCTTACCAAAGGACCAACTCAGGAAAGTTCACAAAGTATTTCTGGACTCATCATTAGGGCCTACATCAAGGTTGGGGATTAGCACAGACCCAAACCAAGATCCAAGAAAACAACCAAAAGAAAACAAGCGATGAGGCAGAAAATCGGCTCATCAGCTAATAAAGGAAGCGGGGAACTATATGATCAACTCGGGACATATTCACAAGATCTCAAAGATATCCTTTTCCCACCCACCTAATTTTTAACTATGAAGATCCTCACTTGGAATATCATAGGCCTAAATGGAACATCCAAATAAAGGATTCTCCGAAACTGCGTCAAAATGGAAGACCTTGATATATTCCTGATACAGGAGACAAAATGCGTAGGGAAAACTGTAGAAGATATCATCAGAATATGTTGGCATAACTGTGAATCCTATAAAATGGACTCAAAAGGGGCTTCAAAAGTCCTAGCCATCCTATGTAATCCTACAACATTCATCCTTGATCAAGGCTTCTCTACTCTGTGCACCATCACAACACACTACAGAGCCATCGACTCAGACAAGGAAGGGATTATTACAAATGCCTATGGACTACAGAACAGCCAAGATAAAGACATCTTTCTTCAAAACCTAGCTTACCTAGGTTCCTTAGCGGAGGGTAAACGATGGATAATAGGGGGCAACTTCAACATGATTCTCACGCTGGAGGAGAAGCGAGGGGGAAAAAAGCGCCTGGAGCAGGATAGTGAAAAATTCTAGGAACTCATAGATAACCTCATATTAGTAGACATTGAGAATAGTAATGACACCTACACCTAGACCAAAAACATATGTCACCATCAAATAGAAAGTAGACTTGATCGCTTCCTCATCTCGAAAACTCTCCTCTTGGAAGGCCCCCTAGTATATTCCAACATCCTCCCGAAGGCAGGATCAGACCACTGGTCGGTTCAGCTTTGGATTGACATTATTTCCACCCCCAAGCTTAAACCCTTCATATTTGAAAAGTTTTGGCTCTCCCATCCAAATTTCCAGGAGCTAGCTTGTCACTGGTGGAGCACTGTGGAAACATAGTTGGGTACAAAAATGTATTGCTTCTAGAAAAAACTCAAACATTTTAAACAACAGGTGCACAAATAGAAAAAAGAAGTCTTTGGGAACATTTTCTAGGAGAGGAAAATACTGGAACAAAAACTAGAGAACCTTTAGAGAGAATTCATTCAAGCAGGATACACAATCACGCAGCAAAAGGAGGAGAGTGAAATCAAAAGGCAACTAAAGAAAGACACAAGAAGGAGGAAATCATGTGGAGACAAAAATCTCGGGTTTAATGGCTCAACAAAGGAGAGAAGAACACCAAATTATTCCATCGTTATATGATCCACATACGCCTTATCAATCACATCACGAAGCTGGATGACTCGTAAGGCAACACCCTTTTAAATCATCAGGAAATAACACACGAGCTGACAGACTTCTACAAGGATCTCCTCTCAGAACCCAAGGTGGAACGTACCTCATCAATAGAGTGAGTGACCCAAAATATCCCAACTATAATCACCCAGGAATAGAATAAGGCTCTCATGACACCAACAACGTAAGAAGAAGTGGATTAGGCTATTCAGGAGTTACCCACAGGCAAGGCTCTAGGTCCAGATGGTTTCACAACAGACTTCTTCCACTCCTGTTGGCCAATATTAAGGGAGGAAGTGTGGTAGCTGGTGGAGGAATCACACAGCTCGAGAAAAGTTCTTCCAGCACTAAATGCCACTTTCCTCACCCTAATACCCAAATAAGAAAGAGTCACAAATCTGAGGAACTTTAGACCCGTAGCTCTTTGCAACATGATCTACAAAATCATTTCCAAGGTCATAGCTCTAATACTCAAGCCAAGTATACCCTTCATCATCTCCAAGGAGCAATCAGGATATGTCGAAGGAAGTTAAATCATGGATAGTTTCATTATTGTCCATGAAATCATTCACCCGCTCAAAATCACTCACACTCTAGGTATGCTTCTAAAACTTGACCTTTCAAAAGATTTTGAAAAATTAAGCTAACAATACATGAAAGCGCTCCTATCGGCTTTCGATTTCAACAAGGATTGGGTCTCCTGGATAATGAACCTCATATCCTCAACCTTTTTCTCAATCCTCATCAATGGCATCCCCTCTCAACTCTTCTCCCCCTCAAGAGGGATAAGGCAAGGCGACCCTCTCTCCCCTTTTCTCTTTGTCATAATGGTTGAAGGTCTAGGACACTATATCAAGGCCTTAATTCAAAATGGATCCCTCCAAGGCATCCCCCTTTATGGATTACAACCAACAACCTCCCACAACCAATTTATCGATGACACGCTACTAATGAACACCCCCACCTTGGAAGAAGAATTTTAACTAAACTCCATCCTCTCAGATTTCAGTGAAGCCTCTGGCACCACCTTTAATCTAGCCAAATCACAGCTCTTCTTTTTCAATACTCCTGTGGCAATCCAACATCACCTTTCTCAAATTCTAAATACCCCTGTCTGCACTCTTCCCTCTCAATTCCTAGGACTCCCTCTTTCTGACACAACAACCAGAAACATCTCCTTGGATTCTCTCCTACTCCCCATCACCAACTGTCTTAGCAACTTGACCTTTCGCTCCCTCAACCTTCCATCTAGAATTGTTCTCTTAAACTTAGTCCTCCAAGCCATCCCAACTTACCTCTTGTCATCCCTAGCTGCCCCCCAACCAGTCATAAAGAAAATAAGCAATTTGCAAAGAACATTTCTATGGCATGGACACAACCCGAACAAAAAATGGGCCCTATTTAGCTGGGAAAAAGTCTGCAAGCCCAAATATCCAGGTGGTCTGGGCCTCCGGGACCCTAGTAAATTAAATAGCACCATGGGAGCAAACATTTCTTTGGAGATGGATCAAAACTCCAACAGAGATTTGGGAAAAACTATGGAAATGCAAATATGCCCCAAATACACACCAAAGTCAACTTATAAGAATACATGGGAAAATTCAGGGATCCAACATATAGAATGCGACCTGGAAAAATCGACCACTCATACAGGAACATTCTTTTGGGGAAGTTGCAATGGACAGAGTGCCCTATTTTGGATGGATTCCTGGTATCAAATTCCACCCCTACGATTGGAAGAAAATCTCCAATCCTACGAAAATCATATTCAAGATCTTGCCACTCTCAAAGTGGCAGATCTGTGGACAGAAACCCCCAACATCTCTCCCTGGTGAAGCTGGAAATCTACTCATCAAGAACTCCAAGTGGCAATGAACTGTGACCTGCAACACTGGAAACAAGCTACAACCCAAAGGCGAATCCAGAAAATAACAAACCAAGACATTCTCAGATCGATATACACACCTCATGGAAGCTTCAATCTCAAGGAGGGATACACTCTTCAGGAGAACTTCCATAACCTTCAGAAAAACTACATCTGTACAACAATATGGAAATCAAAACTCTGGCCCAAAATCTCTACTTTCCTCTTGCTTCTACTCCAGAACAAGATCTTAACCTGGGACAATCTCCAAAGACGAGGTTTCATTGGCCCCTCGATCTACCATCTCTTCCTTCTCTAGGGAAAAACCATGGATCACCTCCTAAATAAATGTATACTTAGTGAGAACATCTAGAACCATGCCACTCAGTTCATGAGAAGAACCAAACGAGTTAAAAACAACATTATAAGCACCATTAGGGACTGGGGCTCTGGTTCCTTCAAAATTCCTATCCTGAACAGAGTCTGGCAACTCTTGCCAAGCTTCATAGTTTGGCAACTATGGAAAGAGAGGAACAAAAAAATATTTCATTCCTAACCATATCCTCCCACCCTACTCTGGAATACAATCCTCCTACATCTTCAGGAAACTCTTCAGATAATATCATGAACCAAGGAAGACTTCCCTACTAACTCAGGTGAGCTCTCTCTCCTCCACTCTTGGGGCTTCTCGTTTGCACACTCCACCCCTCCTCAGCAGCCCCCTCTATTTTCAAAATCCCTCAGTCCCT
>SNQJ01S0190283.1:12647-28793 GCA_010110895.2 Picea sitchensis
CGCCCCCGCCAGGCTTCCATAAGGTCAACTTTGATGGTGCATCAAAAGGAAATCCAGGTCACTCAGACTATGGAGCGGTCATAAGAAACATCTTGGGCCAAATTCAAAGCCTCATTGCATAAAATATCAAATCTGACACCAACAATTTAGCAGAAATTTGGGGTCTCATCAATGGAGTGCAAATTTCTCTAGATCAAAACCTCACCTATCTGATCATTGAAGGAGACTCCAAAATCATAATAGACTTGGCAACAAAAATCCTGAATGGCAAAGATCCAGGGAAAATCAAACCCAGTTGGTGCCTCCTTGGCCCTCTTCATAGCTTCTAGGCTCTTCTCAGACCTTCTCTAACTCTAACCCCTTCACACATTTGACGAAATGAAAACAAAGTTGTGGATAGACTGGCCAATGCAAGGGTTGACTCGATGCAGCAAATCATTCTCCACGATTCCAGGCAGTCCCAAAGCTCACTCGTTTGGCTCTAATGCGAGGAGATTTCCCAGCTGGATGGCCCCAATCCGGGCGGGGTGCCACCTTTGTCTACTTAGAATTTCTTCCATGTCAGAAATGATCAGAAGCTCAGGAGAGAAAGCAACCGTAAGCGTCAGCGCAGAAGATCATCAGTTGACAAACGATTTCAGGACCTCGGCAATAGGGAGTCAGGAGCACGAAGGATGTTGCTTCCCAAAGTCGCGAAGTTGCGAAAAGTGAGAGTGGATCTGGACCATTGGTGCTAAAGGATATCTGGACCATCGATCTGGTCCCATTGATCTGACGCGAGAAAAATTTGGGAACTCGGCTATCGGGAGTCTGAAGCATGAAGGCAACTATTTTCCAAAGTCGTGAAATCACAAAATGTGAAATCGAAAAAAGCGAGAATAGATCTGGACCGTTGGTACTAGAAGAGATACGGATCGTCGATATGGTCCCATTGATTTGATGCGAGAAAATTTTGGGAAATCGACTATCGGGACTCCAAAGCATGAAGGCATGTATTTTCCAAAGTTGTGAAATCGCCAAATGCAAAATCAGGAAAAGTGAGAACAGATTTGTACCATTGGTACTATAAGAGATCTGGATCGTCGATCTAGTCCCATTGATCTGATGCGATAAAATTTTGGGAACTCGGCTATTGAGAGTCTGAAGCATGAAGGAAGTTATTTTCCAAAGTCGTGAAATCATGAAAAGTGAGAACAGATCTGGACCATTGGTACTATAAGAGATCTAGACCGTCGATCTAGTCTCATTGATCTGATGCGAGAAAATTTTGGGAACTCAGCTATCAAGAGTCTGAAGCAAGAAGGCAACTACTCTCCAAAGTCGTAAAATGCGAAAGCGCGAAAAGCGAGAACAAATCTGGACCATTGGAGCTCGAGGAGATCTGGACCGTCGATCTTCTCCCATTAATCTGACATGATAAGACTTTGGGAACTCAGCTATCGGTAGTCCACAGCATGGAGGGAGTTGTCTTCCCAAGTCGCGAAGTCGTGAAACGCGAAATCACGAAATGCGAGAGAATCTGGACCGTCGTTATGTTCCTGAAGGCAATGTTGATGGTATTTTTGTGTATGCAGATAGGCTACAGGTCTTTTTTGTAAGATTTCAGTTGGAATTAATATAAGGATCCACTTTTTATTCCCCGTGACTTGTAATTTGTGAGTGCAGTTTGTGGTATAATATTTGTAACTTAGGCAATGTGTTATGCATGCAACTTGCAAGTTGCAATCTCTATATGCTATATAATTTGTAATCTATACTATGCATGGCCTTTGCTATAAAATTTATAACTTTTGTTATGTATGCTTTACACAAAAATCAACATTCAAATTTAGGAAATTGTTATAATATATATATATATATATATACGGGCAAAAAATTTATCTGCCCGTCAAATTGACGATTTCAAAAATTAAGTGAATGTCATTAATGATGTGTAAATTTAAAAATTGTCGGTATTTGACGATTAAAAATGGAAAATACATTTATAACTTGCTTTAGGATATCATTTTTTAAGATTTTAAATACAATTTTAAAACTATTGAATGTTCTCAAAAAAAAATACTATTTATAATTTTTATATTTAATATTTTTTAAAATTATTTCCAATTCTCATATATGATTATTATTTTGATGATTTTGAATTTTTAAGAATAAATTGTATAAGAGATTGGACAATAGAAATTTCTTACACAATTTATTTCAAAAAAATTCAAAATTATGATGATTCAATGTAAAAACTTACACACCCAATATTATTACTTTGATTTTATGAAAATTCTTAAACAATTTTTTCTTCCCATCCATATTTATTTTAGAATTTGTTGTAAACCCCTTTACACACCTAATATTATTACTTTGATTTTATGAAAAATCTTAAACAAATATTTTTTTATGGTCCATCCAACTTTATTTTAGAATTTGTTGTAAACCCCTTTTTAATAATTCTTATTTTATGTCATATATATCCTCTAAATCCCCCTTTCCTTTATTGTCATATATTATCGCGCGTGGAATATAGTATTGTGTAAATAGAGTTAGAGGCAATGCTTGATAATAAAAATAGGCTCTTCAAAGATACCATTCAAACTCAAATAGAGGATAGATTCTTAGGGGTTAAGAGTGAATTACAAACATTGAAGGATAGGATTCAAGAAATGGAAAAATATAAACAATCAACTCAAGAAGGAGAGGCTAAATAAAATCACAACTTGAGAGATAGTATTAAAGAGCTAGAAGAAAAACTAACCAATAATTTGACCCTCAGTAATCTGGAAAACAAATTGGATATCAAACCCATCAAAGAGGAAATGAATAAGCTAATTGAATTGGACCATGAGCATAATAAAAGAGCCTTGAACCTCATAATTTTTTGTATTAAAGAACAACAAGAAATAGTAAAAGAAGAATTAAATAATAAATCACAAATTGATACAACTTACCTCATAGAAGCAAAGAGGCTTGGAAAAATAATTGATCACAAAGATAGGTTGATTCGTGTCAAAGTAAGTTGTAATGACCATAAATATAGCATAATCAGTAAATATTCAAGCTTAAAAGGGTCGGGAATATTTATAAATGAAGACCTCATTCTTGAAGACCAGGTTGAATTAAGGAAGGAAGTTCAAAAGGTAAAATAAGTCGGGAAAGACGGAAAATGAGAACCCATTAGAAATTGAAAATCTATTGTTACAGATAGAGACCAAAAGAATAATAATAAATAGGAATTTGGGACACTCAGGATCCTTTTTTAGTATTGTCGTGGCTTTCCATGGCGCAAAGTTCTATGATAAGCTGGATCTTGAGTGATATTGATATTATTTGTCTAGTTGAAAATTTGGAGCATGAAGAGTCTAAGGTTCATAACATAGAAGGATTTTTCTTGTGGCCAACATGGAACAAAAAGTCCCACCGTAGAGGGATAGGAGGCATAGTTTTTTATATTAGAAAGAGCATTTCTCCTCACATTCAACTTCATAAGATCAACCCTCTAAATCAATACATTTGGATAGAAAGTTTAGACACCAATGCTAAGAAGATGTATATAGCAATTTGTTATTTTGCACCTATTAATTCTACTTTTTATAAGATAAACAATCTAGATAGCTATTGTCCCTATAATAATTTAGAACAAGATATTTATAATTTGAAAAATGAAGGTAATATCCTACTACTAGGAGACTTTAATGCTAGGACTGCAACTAAACAAGCTATTTTTTTAATCACTGATTCCAACCATAATCCTTTATGGCTAGATGAGGACTTTGTTTTATCTAATAGCTACAAAAGAAGCTCTGAAGACCTAACTGAGAATTTGTTTGGTACTGAGTTGGTCAAGCTTTGCAACTCTCAAGACCTAACAATTTGCAATGGAGTAATGAAGTGGCCAAACTCCAACCAGATGACTTGTATTCATGGGCTAGGTAGTACTGTTGTAGAATATGTGATATATCATATCCATGTTTCCAACCAAATAGCAACTTTTAACCTTTTAAATTACCATGAACCCAACTATGATTATAAACCTTTAACCCTAACTCTAAACTTTTCCATGAACAGGAGCGTCATTGAAGAAAATTATGATAATCAAAGACAAATGCGCTTTGAAAAAAGTAAAGTTGACCTTTTCTTAAAGGATTTAAATATTAAATTATATATCCTAACTTATAAGGACAACATTGAGGAAATCTATCATAATTTTACAACTACCCTGTCCACTTCTATTAACAAGTTCTCTTTCGAGGTGTCATGTAAAAAGAATAATAGAATGACCAACCCTTAGTATGATAAAGAATGAAAAATTGCTAGGAAATCCATTAGAGATGCTTCTAATGAGTCCTTGAAACTCGATAAGATCAATACATACAAATCACTAATTAAAAGGGAAAAAAAGACACTATATCAATAAAAGGCAAGAGCAACTTTCACAACTATCTAAGATGGATCCTAAGAAGTTTTGGAGTCAAATTTTAAACCGCGATACTAAAGAAAATAATATGATTCCCTTAAGGGACTGGAATTCCTACCTTAAAATTATTTACGAGTTCCCTAATTCCATGGACACCATTCCTATTGTCCCTATAGAGGATGCAATTTTTTCTTTAGATCACATAGAGTTCAGGGTTAAGCGACTTGAAAATGGGAAATCTACGAACATTGAAGTCTACCAAGCTAAAAAATTTAAAATCGGAGGGCCTATCCTTATCCCTCACATACACATGCTCTTCAATTTAGCATTCAAGCAAGGCTTCCCTAATCCCTGGATGCAAATCCTCATTGTTCCTATTTTTTAAAATGGGGATAGAAACATTCCATCTAATTATAGGACCATTATGATTAGCCTGATTTTAGCCAAGCTTTATGGAATTATTTTGGAAAAGATTATTAGCCTTTGGCTAGAAAGTCACGGTACATGAGATAAAGGCCAAGAAGGGTTTAGGAGATATCATTCAACTGTGGACCATCTTGTTAACTTTAGGATCATTGCAGAGGAGTTCCACAATACTAAAACCAATCTTTTTTGTTGTTTTGTTGACTTTAGAAAATATTTTGACATAGTTCCTAGGAAAAACATTTGGAATAGGTTATAAGATATAAAAGTTCCTCTCAAGTTGAGGGTTGTTGCAATAAGGATGTATGATAACGTTATTTCTAAGTTTAAAAACAATGAGGGCTGGTCAAAAGAGATTAACTGCAATGTTGGAGTCAAACAAGGTTGTCCCTTGTCCCCTACCCTTTTTGGCAAATACATTGACAAGTTAGAAGATTGTTTGGAAAAAGAAAGTTGTGTCAGCGCTACTCTCACTGGTATAGTCATCAATATTCTTCTTTATCTTGATGATGTCGTTCTTATGGAAAGTATTCCCCAAGATCTTGAAAACCAACTAAGAATCCTCAAGGATTTTTTCTCCAATATGGGCATGATTGTTAATACTGATAAGACTAAGGTCATGATTATTAAATCCAATAAAATCACTTATGATACCTTCATATATGACAACAACATCTTGGAGGAAGTGAATTAATACAAATATCTTGGAATTGATATTCACCACAAGCTCAACTAGAATTATAGCATTGAGAAAAGGATTATTGGGGGATGGAAAGCTTATTATGGGCTTGAAAACAATTGTAATTCAGTCGATCTTTGGATTTGGGATCAGAAGAAACTCCTCTTTGAGACTCTTGTTACACCTTTTATTCTTTATGGATGTGAAGTATGGGGTTGTAGTATCTCTCGTGAATCCTGAAGAAAGATAGAGAAAATACAAAAAAAAATTATAACCTATAATCTCAAAATTATAGGAAATATGCCCTATCCCATCCTCCTCTTAGAAACAAGCCTCTCCCCCATTGAGAGCATGACTATGAATATATACCTAATGTATAAGAACAAGTTAAACAACATGGAAGACAACAGGCTTCCTAAAATTTCTTCAAAATTGAGGTGTAACCACCATCGACTCAAGCGAGGATGGCATAAAGATTCCCAATCTTGGCTAAACTATTGGGGAATAATGGAAGACACCATTTTTGTAGAATAGAGATACTATTAAAAATATCATCAAATCAAAATTTAAGGAGAAAATGTGGTGTGATAAAGAGTTAGAGGAAAAAATAAAGTTAAGATATTATAAGGGTGTAATCAACCCTAATCTAGAAGATCAAAACTATCTATCTGTTTTGATGAGTGTAAAGAAAAAATAAGCATTGCTAAGATAAGAACAAATTATCAGGAGATACATAGTATGTCTCACCTTACATAGAGTGTCTCACCTTATCAGGAGACAAATTATCAGGAGATACATAGAGTGTCTCACCTTTGTGTCACTAAGAAGGCTGAAGATGAAAAACACTTTCTCTTAGATTTTCCAGGCTATACCCAGATTAGATCTCATTTTCAAAATATTTGTCACACAACCAACCTTCCTAACCTCTTAACTCAACAAAATATGGTGATGTTGGAAAGCTTCTCTTAATGTTTTTTGAGCACAAAATCAAAATTCTAAAGAATCGCAAGTAAGAATGGAGAAAGATGGTAAGGACTACTCCTTTGAAGTTTTTTGTGAAATTTTGATTACTAATCAGCACATATTGCTTGAAGGAAATCTTGGTGGTAAACACCATGCCTACTTCCTCGAGGGTAAGGGAAAGATGGATTCTAGAAATAAAGCGCAAACTAGTGCTTCTACACAAAAACCTACATATCATGACTAAGGACCCCAGAGACAACCACAACGAAGTTAAAAGAAGAATACATGTCGGTATTGTGGAAATACTGGACATTTCGAGAAGAAATTCTTCAAGAAGTGAGATGATTTAGAGGAGAAGGTTAATAGACTTAAAGGAGACATGTCAAATGTTTGTCAACCTACTGATAATTTCACCTTCCAAGTCGGGACTTCTCAGTCCTTGATGTCTCATATTACGCAGAATGAATGGGTTGTCGACTATGGGTGCACTCATCATATGGAGAAAGATGCCACTTTATTCACGAGACTAAATAAAGTTGAGGAGAGTAGAATCTATGTTGCAGATGATTTTTCTTTAGATGTTGTTGGTCAGGGTGATGTAGCTTGTGGACATGGTAAAATTGTCGAAGTCTATCATGAGCCAAATAATAGTGCCAATATATTGTATGTTTCTCAGCTGACTTAGACCAGTAAAATTGTGGAATTATTTCCAAATCAGTTCTTTGTTCAGGATTTGAAGAAAGTGAAGTCAAGATTCATTGACAGGATTCTAGACCAGACAAATAACTTATACAAATTTTGTGACTTGACTCGACCTGAATCTGAACCGAATGCACTTATTTCCCGCACTGATGAGAGAAGTCAAATTTGGCATGAACGAATCAAACATTTGAATTTAGGAAGTGTACAGACACTGGAAACTCATAACATGGTTGTTGGTTTGTCGAGGGTGTTTCCCCCTGAAGGTGTATGTAAGGGTTGTGTACTTGGGAAGCATCATCAGGCACCTTTCAACTCTAGACAAGCGTCGCAAGCACAGAACCTCCTGGAACTGGTTCACAATGATGTATGTTATATGAACTTACCTTCACTAGCAGGGGCACGGTACATTTTAAATTTCATTGATGATTTCTCTCATTTCACATGGGTATTTTTCCTCAAGCATAAAAATCTTATCTGTGAGAAATTCAAAAAAAATTGGGCCTTTGTTGAAAAGCAATTTGGTCGACCCAATAAGTTCTTGAGATCATAAAATGGTGGTGAGTATGTCAATTGACCTTTTGAAGAATACCTACTTTGATCTGGTATTGACTGATAATGGTCAGTTCCTCACACACCTCGGCAGAATGGAGTTGTTGAACATAAGAATCAAACATTATTAAAAATGGCTAGATGTCTTCTGCAGGCTAAATACATGCCTCCTCTCTTCTGGACTGAAGTAGTATAATATGTCAATTATCTACTCAATCGCATCTCAAATCGAGTTGTTCCTTCCATGACTCCAATCAAATGATGGTATGGAAAGAAACCTTTTGTTTTCCACCTCTGTGGTTCGGATTTTTTGTTTGGGCCCACATTCCTAATGATTGTCGAAATACGTTGGATGCAAAAATTCATGCTTACATCATTATGGGATACTCTGAAGAGTCAAAATCCTAGCGACTATTTGATCCTATCTAACGATAGATCATTTTTCATTGTAATGTTTAGTTTGATAAGAAGTCTTTCGGAGTTACATTGTTGAAAGCCTCCTCTGGATTGTTGCAGGATGCTCCTTTTGATGATTTCTTAGTTCTCCTACTCCCCTCTTCAATCCTTCGACTAGTCTATCGAACCTTCTACCTGTTTCGACTTGAACTTTGATCTCTAAGTAGACTAGTCTGACATCTTTTGTTTTGACTAATCCACCGACTAAAGAACCTTTGACTACTGATCAACTTGTTGCCATGAACCATGGTTAACATTTTTCTTGTCTACCCCAATGGGTTTCCAAGATAATTGAAGTCGTTGGAGTTGATGCCAGAGATGCCTCTTGCAGACGATAGACTTGAAGTTAGAAGAAACATGCCAGCGTTGCCTTAATGACTCTTTTTCTTGAAACATCCAACCCTGCTATCTACTCAGCTTCTGAAGGCCGACCTAGATGGAAACAGGCAATGAAGACTGAAATTGATTCTTTGTCAAAGAATCACACTTGGGACTTGGTTTCATGACCACATGGAAAGAAAATCATGAAGTGTCGATGAGTCTACAGGACCAAATTTACCTTTGAAGGTGTTGTTGAGAGACATAAAGAACACCTCATTGCGAAGGTATTTTCTCAACAAGAAGGCATCGACTACACTAAAACCTTTTCCCCCATTGCAAAGATGAAATCTATTCAATTGATTATTTCACTGGTTTCTCATTTTGGATGGAAACTCCATCAGATAAATGTGAAGAGTGCCTTTATTCATGGATACCTGTCTGAATAAATTTACATGGATTAGCCACTTGGTTTTGTGACAGATTCCAATTTGGTATGTTGACTCAAGAAATCGCTTTATGGATTGAAGCAGACTCCCTGGGTCTGGTACACTAAGATCGATAGTTTCTTTATTCGGCTTGGTTTCAAATGGTGTGAAACTAATCATGTAGCCTATATGTTCTCCACTCCAATGGAGACACTTTGATTTTTGTTGTATATTTTGATGACTTGATCATTACTGGAAATACTAATTCTCTTATCTTTAGATTGAAGAAACAACTTGTTGAATCCTTTGATATGACATATCTTTGCACTATGTATTATTGTTTGGGTCTTCAAGCATTACTACTGTGTGATGGTTTTTTCATTTCTCGGTCTAAATATGTAATGGATATGTTGACATGTTTTAATATGGATTATTGCAATCCTTGTGCCACTCCTTTTCAATCTGGAGTGAATCTTACTAAAACTTTTCCAACACCCGTATCAATGCTACTCTCTATCAAAAATTGGTCGGCAGTATTATTTATATTACTCATAGTCGACTCGATATTTCCTTTATGTTTACGTGGTTCTTGGATTCATGCAGGATACCCAAGAAACCCATTGGAAAGTAGTCAAGCACATTTTTCGATATCTGAAGGGTGTTGATGTTGAGAGGAGGGTGAATCAGTAGCAAGCACAATTTATCACTTTTATAACTTTACTTTCCAATCAAATAATATATCCAATAAAGAGAAAAAGAAGAGATACACAATGCATAATAGATATACGTGAAAATACATTGAATGTTTTCTTATGTAATAAAATATTTCATTCAAAGGAAGCTACAGCTTCCAAGTTCTCCAGCTCCAACTGGAAGGAGGTTCCAACCCCCTAATTTACAGGCTACAACTTGAAGGAAGCTCCAACTCCATATATTCTTCGATGCCAACCAGAAGGGGGATACAACCCCCTTTCCTTCCCCTTTCCTTCCACCATTGAATATAAATGATAGAATAAACATGTTGTTTTCACTGTCATTGATACATCATCTTCATCAAACTAGTTCCACTTAGAAACTGGGTCCACATAGAAACCAGGTCCACATAGACTGTCATTACCATTGTCTTTTTCACTGTCATTGATACATCATCATCATCAAACTAGGTCCAGTTAGAGAACCTAGTTGCACACATAAAACCAAACAACCACATAGAACCTTGTGCAAAGAATCAACCTTCCATTCTATAGAGAACCCATAGAAATGATCAAAACATCACCATAAGACTAAAAAATATCCTTCATAAGAGCTCCTTATCCTCACAGTGCCTTCACTACCAAACTTGTGCTAAGATATCACAAACTTGGATACTATAAAAATGAGAAAATGCATCCTATATTTTTAGTAGTTATATCCCTATATTTATTTTCTTGGCCGACCTGGTTGAATTGTCCTCAATTTTCTGGTTGGGTTGACAGACGGAAAAAATCATATCTCCTCATTCCTAGGGAGTTAGAGGGACTTCCATACACCATTGGAAAGGTATTAGAATAATATTTACAAAAATGTAACTTGATATTCTATTTTAGTTATTTATGTAGGGTAAAAATGTCCTCAAATATAGGGTATCCAAATTGACCACAAATAATGCTTTCAACAATCTTCATCTTGCAATATTGATCTTAGACATCGACAGGATTCATCACTTGAGTGCTTCTTATAGGGTTGAAATCAATGAAAACCAATTTATAAAAATCTCCCCCTTTTTAATTGATGGAAACACTTATGCTCCCCATGTCATCCTACTCTCCCCATGTCATCATGCTCCTAATTTTTCTTTCCCCCTTTGACATCAATGGAAAAGGGTGACTCTTTTCTTTGGGGATGCTCCCCCCTGAACATGTGGAACTCAATAGTACTTATTCTTTCTTTTCTCTCTTATTTTCCTTTCTTTAATTGTTATGGTCCTTGGAGATTTTTCGTGTGACTTCAATTTTCTTTCTCTTCTCTTTTTCTAGGATGTACATGTTATTTGGTCTTCTTGTTTCTATTGGAACCAATTTTCATGATTCCTTTTCTCTGATTTCAAATTTTAGGGAATCAAACTTGAGATTGTATCCTTGATCACATATTTTACTGACATTGAGGATATTATKCTTCAKATCTTCAACCAATAGGAAATTTTATGTGTTTACATTTTCACTTCTAAKATTTACTAYACCTTTTCCAAGTATTTTTGTAGAGGAGTCATCTCCAAATGAAACACTACCGCCCTTTTTATTTAATCTGATCAATTTGTTTTGGTCCCCAGTCATGTGTGTTGATCACCCGTTGGCTATGTACCATTCATCTTCTTCTTATTTATCTTTAGCGATCAGTCCTATTCAACAATTTTCTTGGCTTGGATTCTCTTTCCTTTTCCATATCGTAGTTGGTTTTATGATAGGAGCATATTCTTTCATATATGTGCAATGTCGTGATTTGTGAACAATATTATTGCATTTGTAGAATATGATATTTTGATCCATCAGTGGATTGAATGGATTGTAATTTTCATTGACATATCCATAAGAATTTCCAAATCTATTGTTTACATGATTGTTCCTTGGATATCCATAATCATTTATGTTTCTCACATAGTTGGTTCCTGCATTGATTTTGCAATGAATTACTTTGTGTCCAAAGCTTATGAAAGTATAACAATGACCAAGAAAAATATTCTCATACCTGATAGGGAGTGATCTTCTTGGTGTTTCATTCCTTATGAATTCTAATCTTCTATTCCAATTGAAGGTGTTATGTTCTTGTTGTTCTTTGAATTCTTATTGATTGTTGATTCCACTTCTTAAGGAATTTTTATAGCTTCTAGAATTTTCGTCATATTTATTGTCCTCTTTATCTGTATTTTCCATCTCTAAAGTGTTATCATATCCAAGTCCTGTGTTATTGGTAGGTCATATCTGATTGCAAAGGATTTCATCTAGATTTTTAGTACTTCTTCCAATTTTTTCCAACTTTTACATAGTCAACATTAACTACTTTTTTGTGTGTTCCAATTCTTCTTTTAATTTCTCATAATCTTCTGATTGTTCCTTCAAGTTGTTAATTGTATTTTCAAGCTCAGGATTATCTTCTTCATAGATTACCAATTTGTTTCTTAGTTCTTTATTTATGTTTCTGAGCTTAGCATTTTCTTCTTCAACATACTTCAATTTTTCAAGATTTTCATCATCCTCTTGTTCACTTTATGTGATGTCCTTGGCTCCCCGGAAAGATTCAAGGCTTGTTCCTTCAGTTTCTTCATCAGGATATTCTTCAAAATTGTCTTCATATATTTTAGAATATTTGTGGTCATTATCTTGAGTTTCTTGAGTTATGAAAATAACTTCCCTTGTATCCATTTATTCTCCATCACTTTCTGAAGAATTGTTGTCCTCCTTGGAGTAGAGACCCTTTTTTCTTGTGGAAGATTTTCTTTTCTTCAATAGGAAATTTCTTAGCATAATGTCCTACTCTACCACAATTGAAGCATTTAAAGAGTAACTTACCTTTGTATTTTTTAGTTCCCCTCTTGAGCTTTCTTACAAAATGTGCTTATTCTTCATCTAAGTCATAGCCTAATTTTTCTTCCACCTTGTGTTCCTTGTCCTTTGTTTTCTTCATAGATTTAAAGGTTGCTTCTCTATTTAACTGTTCATTTTCTGTACCTATTCTCATTTAATATGCTATGAGGGACCCTTGTAGTTCATCCATTTTCATCTTAGTCAAGTCCTTATTTTCTTCAATGGCAGAGACCTTCGCATCATATCTCACAGGAAGTGATCTCAACACTTTTTGTACATCCAAAAATTCATTGAGTTCTTTGCCTAGTCCTCTGATAGCATTGACAACTTCATCTACTCTGAGTAAATAGGTTGTAATATCTTCCTTTTCATCCATTTTCAAATTTTCAAATTGTTCTCTGTGTCGTTGAAGTTTGACTTGCTTGACTTTAGGATCACCTTCATTGATATTTTTAAGTTTGTCCCATACCTCTTTAGTTGTGTTACATCTCATCACCTTGCTAGCAATATTTGGTATCAATCCACCTAGAATAACATGTATGTTCTTTGCAATGCAGCTCATTGATTTCTTCTCATCTGGATCAATGGGAATAGTTTTTGGAAATTTATAGTCGTTGACAACTGAGAGCCAAATATCCACTCCTAAAGATGTCAAGTAAGTGTGTGTTTTGTTTCTCCAGTATGCATTATTGTTTCCATCAAATGATGGAATCCCATTTGGAATGTGGCCTTGGCCCTCCATCTTTGTTCACGATCTTCCTTCCAGTGATTAAATTGTGTTGAAGGTAACCTTCTCTGATACCAATTGTTGATACTCAGAGGGGGGGTGAATCAGTATCAAGTACAATTTATCACTTTTATAACTTTTCTTTCCAATTAAATAATATATCCAATAAATATCAGAAGAAGAGATACGTAATTCACAATAGATATAAGTGAAAATTCATTGAATGTTTTCTTATGTAATAAAATATTTCATTCAAAGGAAGCTACAAATTCCAATTTCTACAGATCCAATTGGAAGGAGGCTCCAACCCCCTAATTTACAAGCTACAACCTAAAGGAAGCTCCAACTCCCTATATTCTCAAGCATTAACCAGAAGGAGGATACAACCCCCTTTCCTTGCCCCTTCCTTCCACCCTTGAATATAAATGATAGAATCAACATGTTGTTGTCAGTGTCATTGATACATCATCAGCATCAAACTAGGTCCACTTAGAAATTGGGTCCACATAGATTGTCACTGTCACTGTCTTTGTCACTGTCATCGATACATCATCATCATCAAATTGGGTCCACTTAGATAACCTAGGTACACACATCAACCAAAACAAACACATAGAACCTTGTGCAAAGAATCAACCTTCCATACTATATCGAACCCATATAAATGATCAAAACATCACCATAATACTAGAAAATATCCTTCATAAGAGCTCCTTATCCTCCCACTTCCTTCACTAGCAAACTTGTGCTAAGAGATCAAAAACTTGGATACTCTAAAAATGTGAAAATTCATCATGTATTTATAGTAGTTCTATCCCTATATTTATTTTTTGGGCCGACCTGGCTGAACTTTCCTCAATTTTCTGGCTGGGTTTTCAGATGGAAAAATTCATATCTCCTCATTCCTAGGGATTTAGAGGGACTTCCATATACTATCATTGGAAAGGTACTGGAATAATATTTCCAACCATGTAACATGTGCTTCCATTTGAGTTATTTATGTAGGGTAAAAAATCCCTCAAAGATAGGGTATCCAAATTGACCACAATAATGCTTTCAACAATCTTCATCTTGCAATATCAATCTTGGACATCAATAGGCTTCATCACTTGACTGATTCTTCTAGGGTTGACATCAATGAAAACCAATTTCCAACAAAGGGTACCACTAATTTTGGTATCAAATATCGTTGTAGTTCAGATTCACTAGTAGGCTTCACCAACTCCAACTTGGCTGGTGATGGAGATGATCAGGAGTCCACTTCTGGGTATGTGTTTTGTTGTAGCACTGGACCTTTGGTGTGGTCGTGAAATAAATAGAAGGTAGTCTCCTTGTTGACTACAGAACTAGAATATTGTGGCGTCATTCATGCAGGTACTAAAGCAGTTTGGATTCACCAACTTTTTGGCAAACTTGGCTTTCCTTCTCAGACCTCAACTATAATCTATTGTCACAATAAAATCACCATAAAGGTTGTTCAAAATCATGTTTCTCACAGTAAGATGAAGCATGTTGAGCTCCATGATGACTATTTGTGGTAATTGGTTCATGAAATTGTTGTTTCTCTTGAATATAATTACACCAAAGATCAAGTTGTTGATATCTTCACCAAAACTTTAGTTGAAGCCATATTTATCAAGCTTTCCACTTTTCTTGGGCTTAAGGAAGATGCAATTATGGGGGGGTGTTCTAGTGATGTAATTTAACCTCTTGAAACTCCATAGTTGTGTGTTGAATGGGGGGGAGGGTGTTGTAACATCAATCATTGATGGTTCATCTCATATCTCCTAGGTTCAGTTGGTCGAGAGGTAAACCTACATCTGGATAGAGTCGATCAAGCGATCGAGCATCACACCACACTAGTCGGTAAGGTAGTCAACATGTTTTTTGGTAGGAAAGTTGAATAATAGTAGAATATAATCGGGTGATGGATCGACCAACCCAACAATCAACTATGAGTTGGAAGGATAGTTAGTCGGATCGAGTCCCATTGAGTCGACTTGAAAGAGAATATTTTGTGGAGACAACTCTAACCATCGATGATTACATGTGGAAAATATCTTCTAAATTATGTGGGATTCAGTTAGATATTGAGACTATAAAAGAAGACCCCTTGGTTCATTATCAATATGTTGAATGTGAATTGATATTTCACCACAAATCGTGCAGATCAAAATGTGCAATATGCATTGTGATGTTTTGATCACAATACATTATGTTTAAGTGTTGTAACGGTGTCTTTAGATGCCACCTCTGTTCTTTGAAATTTTTGGCCCTCTTCGATTGTCTGCAATAATATTGTTTTCTTTGTTTCATATCACGTTCCATTTTATTCCCCAACATGAGCAGCAAGAACATCACCAATTTAATATTCATCAAAAGAAAATTATGGACTTTGTGGAATGTCAGGGAGAATACTTACCCACCATAGAGAGTCCAAGAGTTGAGCCAAGACAGTGCATGGAGGAACTTACTCAACCATATTTGGAGACGGATGTGGAAGAGGTAGGAGTTGAAGAATGACATCCAATAGCAATCATGAAATTTTGTAGGAAGGCCATGGGGATATATGACTTCCAACTTACTACAAAACTACTTGAGGAATTGGGATGCACACTAAAGGAAGTTCATTTGGTCATGTGATACTTGTGAACATAGTACAAGTCAGACACGATGTATGCCAATAGCCTTGGTTGTAGTTATTGGGTACACTCTGCTTGTTAAATGAAGAAGAAAAAGACATGATGTTGGGAGAAAGAAGCACAAACAACGATGTCGAGAGGAGGTTTCATTGAAATACTCAAGCAGAGAAGTTGTGAAATGAAAAGATGAGTTGTGGAGGAAACCTGCCAAATTGTGATAAGGGGCAGGACCGTTTTCTAGAATTGGAGTCTATCTAAGTGAGATGGATAAGTTGAGTTGACTATAGTGGGAGA
>SNQJ01S0190286.1:7448-18119 GCA_010110895.2 Picea sitchensis
AAACACTTATTAAGGAAGCATAATATTACAATTCTATGTCAAAATACAATATATCAATATAACAATCAAACATGCAAAACCATTATATTATTCAAACATGTAATTGAATATTATTCAAAATCAATACAACAAACATAGATATACGAAAGCATAATATTGCAATCCTTATTACAAAATTTGTTATGTACGGAATACTTAAGATATCATAATAAAACATAAGTATACACCATGTACAAAAATGAGAGCATGGAGCACAACTCCAAGATAGATAATATAGATAAGTTACACAATAACTCCTTAAATAATAAGAGAATATCCTCCAAATATCCAAATACATTCATACATCACAATTCATATGTCCTAGATAATGAATACATGATCTGTATATATACCTATTCACACATACACATGAGGTCCCTTTACTATTAGACCGACCCTGTTACATACACATTAGATGTACAGTTTTCCCCATATATGCCCCTTTGGGGTCATATCATATACATTTAACCCTATATATGCCCCTCTTAAGTCATAACAAAAGTATACAAATTAATATTATTCAAAGTCAACACACATACAAAAATATATATATCATCATTCTTCAAAATCAAAACAAAAAACACACATATGAGAGTATTATATTACAATCCTTACTACAAGAACATACCACTTATTTAAAATTGACAAAGAAGAAAAACACTACTATTATAATTCATTGTTATAAACCCATATGTCTCATTATTATTCAAATCATTACACATACAAGGAAATACAACTCATTATTCAAAATCAATGCAACAAATATACATATTAAGAAAACATAATATTACAACCATATATCCAAATACAATTGAATATAAACCATAAACATACAAACAACGTCAATATTACAACCATATATCCAAATACAATTGAATATAAACCATAAACATACAAACAACGTCAAAATCAACATCTATATTTTGTAATAGTAATCATTGCACATCAGATAATTTTAAATATAAAAAAACACATATAATTATTCATCTATATATATATATATATATATATATATATATATATATATATATATATATATATATATATATATATATCTTTATAGGGTATTTATATTCCGTAGATTTATTAATCAAATTGTTGAGCGAAAGGGGTCCCTCTTGTCCCATAAACAAGGGTCTCATACACCATTTGATGTCTAGCTTGACTATGACCTTTAAATAAGATTAAATTATTATTATTATTATTATTATTATTATATAACCTAAAAACAAACAAAGAAATGCGTAAAAATAGATTGTTCAATATATATGTGTATATAATATAAGAATGTAAACATTATGTGTTGAGTGTGTTAAATTATGTGTGATGCATATAATACAATGGGATACCTTTTATGTGTAGAAAATGTCTTATGTCCTATGTGTAAAGAGATGGTTGAAATGTAGAATTTTTTTTAATCTAAAAATACCCAATCATCTTTCTATTATATATAAAAGTTGGGGGATCCCTCCACCTCTTTACATTTACCTTCATTTTTTTGTCATCTTTGAAATAATGATTTTGATAACCAAAATCTGTCCAAGACATGGCATCACATTTTCCCTCAAAAATCTGGAAGGTGTGGAGAATCTCTTTTTGCTCTTCTTTGTTTTTCTCCAAGTCTTGGGCCACCATCATTTTCAATAACCAGTATGTCTCTATTATTTTGAAGCATTTAATGTCTCAATTCCAAGAGTGAATTGGGTTCTCCACCCATCCCCGAACCTCACATCCCCCGAATACCTCATCCAGAGAAAAGAAAGAATCCCATGATTGGCCCTAGTTGAGCACTTTTCTTCAAACATTTTCTCCACGTCATGGGATTCTTTCTTTGCTCTGGATCAGGTATTCGGGGTATGTGAGGATGAAGCCTTACCTTCACCTCCCTTGGATTTGTTTTTTCAAGCATCCACCCCCACTCAGAGCCTCCATCCATTCTGCACCACGGAAAAGGCAATTCACCCAAGACAACAAGATGTGCCAAACCTAAACTATGACACTAGTATATACAGTTAGTAATCACAAGTACAGGATGAGTCATAAGGAAGAACCCACAACACTCTCCCAAATTCAAACCCATGCTCCTTCCTTTTCCTTGGTTTGTGAAACATAAAATTGTTGATGTTTTAGTATCAGACATACATTCTCCTAGATTGGTCATGCCGATTTGAATTAAGGAGGATGATACATTCACTCACCAGGTTATGCTAGTGGTGAATGGCCTAGGATGTTGATGGTTCTCCAATTAGTGGCATTGACATATATTCTCGCATTTGTCATGTTGATTTGACCAAGGGTGGATGATACATTCACTCATGGGTATTTGTTAGTGGTGAATGGCCCATAAATAGTCTTTATCCTTAGTCATGTTGTTTTGACTAGGAGTGATAAAAGACTTGAGATGCAAAGATCAAACGAGATTCTCCCGCATTGGTCATCATACGATGGACTAAGGGAAAATGATATATTCACTCACAGGGCCATGCTGATTTAGCTAGTGGTGAATGGCCTATGTGTAGTATTTCTCCTTAATCATTTTGATTTGATAAGGAGTGATAAAGACTCAAGATGCTAGGAATGCTTCACGCCTACCTGTGATGTAGTGATCTAATTTTATAAGGAAGGTTTGACCTATTTTCAAGTCTAGTCTAATGTTGAAGAAGTAGGCCCAAGAGACCTCTTGTGATGAGGGGATTCTTGGTGAGTTTACTCAACATTAGAGCCCTATATTAATTAGACGCGTATGTGAGGAGATGATACATCAACATGGCTCATGGACAAATTTTCTAGTCAGAGACCATTATAATATTAAAGAAACCATGAAAAACATTAAATGAATTATTGTGACAAAGAAGAAGTCGATTTGTCACACACCACCCCCAAGTACTACTTTTAAGGGATGGGGTATAAATTTTTCAACTTCCTACAAATTTTTTGAGTTCCTTGAATAAGGGCACCATCACCTTATTTTCATCGTGATATTTCCAACGACCATGACCTTGTCCAAAACCAAGTTATGTTTTGAAATTTACGGCTTTCTAAAGTTTTTGGGGCATCATTGGCCAATGGCCACCCCATTCTCCACGTGGAATCCATGTTGCATCACTTCTTTCATGCCCTCTATCATGGCACTATCATGACCCATGCCATCATTCTTAGGAAATGACGTGGCCGCAAAAGGTGGGGTTACAGGGAATATTTCCCATAGTCTTCGTGGATATCAGGCCTTCAGCCCTTCTCGAAAAATCTTATACAGGTCAAAAAAATTCCTCGTAGACTTGAAGTCCTGAAGTCTCTTTAAATTCTTGAAACTATGGTGGAGTTATATCCACCTTTATATCTAATTCCATTGAAATTTATCCGCATTCTAACATGTGGTTTGAAGACTGACAAAAGGGAGGGGGCATCCTACACCTAACTTCTATGCACTGTGAATATCCCGCCTCGCACACCGAGAACACTTACACTGAGGACACTTGCCTGCAAGGACTGACCCTTTGATGCTAGACCTTTTATATTTGATTTCGATGTGATTGACAGATGACAGATGTGTTACTATTTGATGTAGATCTCGGTGCTATTGACTCCGCTTTTATCGAGGTGCAAGGTTTTGACCTCGGGAGGATGCAGAGAGGTGACCATGAGAACCCCTGGACTCCTGGATCGAAAGCCGTGGGTGTGATTTTGGGCTGATATGTTTATTATGATGTTTCATTTGATTTGATGATTTGATGTTGACATTTCACATGATTATTGGTGATGCAGCCTGACGATAGCTTTCCGTAATTGCATTCACATATGGAGTAAAGGGGCCACAATACACGACAGCAGAGAGGTTGAGAGCCCTCGCCAACGCTTACCAGCACTCCCGCCATGGCTTGAACTATAGTTGACGAATAATTTGCGAGGACCCACGATGCCACGAGGGCAGACTGCGACAGTCTCTCATGATGATTGTAAGGGGTGTGTAATAAGGTGGGGGCCTTTTTCCTTAGAACCCTTAGTCTCCCGTTCACCGGGCGGAGTGTTGACACCAGGGGTTATAGAGGTTCATCACAATCGGGCCTGCATGAAGTGGCACTTTGAGCACGGGTTCATCCTCAAGGTACGCCGCATTCAAAGAAACTCATTTGCGAAAGTGGCCTCCTTGGAGCACATGGTGCATCCTGGCGGCACGCCGCCTAAAAAGAAATTCCGCAGGCGAAGTGGCACCTTTGATCACGCAGCGCCCCGGGTCACGCCGCATTATTGTGGAGGGAGGTCAACCAGCAACCTGGGTCTCAACACTTGAATAAAACTCCTTAAGCAATTCTCTAACCTATCGCTACCTAGTTCCATCTAAAACTCCTAAGCCTAAGACCTTCTAGAAAAAAGGGGAATTGAGTGTAATTCAATAAACAGTAACCAAAAAGGAAAAACAAAAACACGTACCATTATCCTCCTGCTATCCTTTTGTCTACTTAATTAAACTATACTCCATTGCCTTGACCTTCCAGTATCCATATCCCTTTTACTTGTCTTAGTTCACATTAATATATCGCCATCCCTCCTTGTAATTCCTCTTTATTTGTTTTAGGTAATACATTTATTTTTCCCCCTATACTGGTTTGCCATCGCTTTAATCTCTCATTATCCTATATATGCATATATATTAATGGTAAATTAAATGATCGATAATGATAAACTACAAAGATGAATGCATGTTTATAAATAGAAAAATGAAAATACATATATGTATAATTATATTATAAAAAAATTGTGTATAAAAAGTTATGCATGTAAAAATTAAAAGGAATGAATAATGAGCTATTGGCTACTCTTGAGTTTTGAAAAGAAAAATAAAATAATATAAACAAAATAAATTAAAAGAAAAGTAAGAAAATCAAAAAGGAAAAGAGGGGAAAAAAAAAAAAAAAAAAAAAAAAAAAAAAAAAAAAAAAAAAAAAGAAAAGGGAGGGAAAGAAAAGGAATTTTGTGGAGATTGGTATTGTTATACGCTGCACTAGAGACTGGACTGATTTGCTTGTAGGAGTTGGGGATTCGCAGCAGACTTGAGTGGTAGCTCAAACTTGGAGGCAAGCTGGGAAGCTAGTTACTCCTTCCTCGACAGTGTGGCCCCTTGGCGTTCGGGGTCGAGGGGAAGAAGAGTACCCTACCATTGGCTAGGAGGTAACAAGTGAGTTCATTGGCGGTCGGCAAGAAGGAGAGGGACGGAGCGCGCGGACACCGTAATCATTTGCCGCAAGAAATAAGGCCAAGGTATGTTCCTCAACCGAAAGAGCAGAATGCATAGTGATTTATTGCTTCGATTATGGTTGTGTTGTTGTGGAATGTTGTTTCCAATCCTTCATACTCTATAAAAAAAGGGTTTTCGTAAGATCTTGCTATGGGTTACACTGTAAATTCTTTGGTGAGTTTATGCTATTCCGCTTTTATGCCGCGGGCGCTTTTGTTTCTTCTTCTTTCAAGAGGGTTTACGATTTATTGTAGGTATTTGTACGCTTAAATATACATATAATGACGCTTTTTCTTTTTGTTCGGTGGGTTTCCTTCATTTGTACGCTCTCATATCTTTGACCTCGCTGGTTTTCCATATCGCAGAGTCTCTAGTGACCTCGCTTTTTCTTCATATATAGCCGCTTTCGCCATGGGTTTTCCTTATTTCGCCGGGCGCCTTTATGCACAGAATCGCTTTTATTTGCGAGGGTTCCTCCATTCCAGAGGGCTTGTATTTAATGACTCGCACCCATCGCGTTTGTCTCCTTTATGTTTGTAATGCTTTTTCCTTTTTAACAATGATTGAGTCTTGATCATTACGCCCTTGATAATAAACCTCGGCTCTGACCTTAAATTGAATTTTTTCTTCCCTTTTCTTACTGTAAGAGAATGCCAGACTAATGGCACGAGAGGCCACGACAGTTCATGCCTCGGCCCGGTCTTTATATTAAAGGTCTCCCATGTTTGGGTTAAATGCTATAGTGGACTGTTGAGAGTCTTCTTGGCTTGATTCGTCGACGGGGACGCATCAACAAATAGAAGTTCCCAGTAATCGTAAATGCAAATAACCCACTGAATTCACAGGCATTTGCTGCTGGCGGTTATTTAATCTAGTTAGACCCTGGTTAAACGTAGCTGCTTGGATTTTGGTTTTGGTCTTGCATGCTTATGTTCACGCTTCCTAAAGGAATAATTGCTCAACGTATCGACTCGCCGCACTGCCATATTTCTTTCGGTTTTCATTATCCTAGTTACAATGCAAAGGTGCGTAAATCATTACCAAATTGTTAGACATTGAAGCCGAAGTTCCACGATAAATTTGACGAGGTATGCAGTTTTACTCAAGATCAATTACGCGGATCGAATCCTTGCCCATCGACACGAAACCTCGGTTGTTGTCATCACAACTACCGTTTCACCATTCTTTGTCAAATTAACATTTATTTTTAATCTAGCCGCTCTTTTATTTCTATTACTGTAAAAGAAAAATTATAAAAGACAATGGGTCATTCTTTGGATTCTATTCAAACCGCCAGGTACTTACCAGATGGTTGTGATTACTCTAATCAAATTGCCCTATGTTGTGGTCATATGATAGTTCATCGGTGTGTTAATTGAATTTTCCGTAGGAATCCACCCTGGTCTGCGAGAACGCGCTCTGGCCCGCGCGACTACCTAGGGCACGTCCCTTCTGGCAATATTGCCAGTGCTTACACCTGTACATTTCGCAGAGGTCGCCAGCCCTCGGCAGCAGGCAAATCCCCTTTCTGGAGATTACCCTTATCGCTATGAATTCATGGTTATACGCTGCTTTTCAAAAAAGAAATCCGGTTAAATAATGATGTCTTATAATAAATATGGTTTCGTTCATTTAATTCATGGCTTAGATATGCTGCCTTTACAGCTTGGTTTAGTAATGCTGCCACCTTTTAAATGTGGACTTTTACCGTTTTAAATTAATGGTTATAGGTCGCTTTAAAAGAAAATCCTAACACTAACGCGGTCTTCATATTTAATATGGAATATCAAGCTGTGCTTTTAGTAAAGGCTTAAATACGCTGACTTTAACTCGGTTTAGTAATGCTGTCCCATTTTAAATATGGTTTTTATCGTTTAAAATCATGGTTAATATGCTGCCTAAAATTCAGTTTAGTAATGCGGCCTAATTTTGAAATATGGATTCCTTATCATTTTAAATTCATTGTTTTAAGATGCTGCCTTTATAACGTTCTCGTACTTTTAGGTAATTTAGTTTCCTTATGTAGTCATGTTACTTAGTTTCCTTACCCGTAAGGATATTTTAGCCTTTAATTAACAATGCTATTTTAGCCTCTTGTCTATAATGTTACTCTTATGTCTTTACCTAGTAAGATATTTTAGTTTTACTTTAATAACAATGTTACTTAGTTTCTATTTAGTAAGTACGTTATTTCACTAATTTGTAATGCCCTTCCTACTTTTCTTTAAATAAGGTACAGCGGTATAGGCACGTGCTTGGTTTTAGTGTTGTGAAATGAATGAATTAAGGGTTCTGTTTCCTAGAATTGGATTCTATTTATGTGCTAATTAAGGAAATGGTGCTTAGGTAGTTTTAATAATTTGAAGAAGAGGTTGAAAATGTATGTAATTTAGTTGATTTTAATAATGATATTATTGTTAATAATAAGCTATTGGTTTAATGATTGATGTAAGGTTTTTAGGGCAGCTTAGCCTAATGGTAGGGAGGAGTTGAATAGTTGCAAATCTTATTAGATTTGATAATGAGGTTAATATTTATAATGCTTGGTTGTTGATCATTAATGAATGGTTTAGGGTAGTAGGTTCGATGTGAAGGAGGAAGTGGACTAATTGTGAACTTATTGATTTTGGAAAAGAGTTTATTATTATCAATATTTGCTTAATCGCTATATTTGTTTAAATTGCAATAATAATATGGGTTTAATTGGCAAGGTTAAGGATGATGCTTATTGCAATGTTAATATTTGTTAAATAAATGTTCGTGATGATGTTTAGATCGCGATGATATTATTGGCTTGAATTGAAATGTTAATGATGATGCTGGAATTGCAAAGTGAATATGGTTTATATGAAGATGCTAATGATGATGTTGAAAATTAATATTTGTTAATTGTCATGATAATTACTGTTAATTTTCCATAATAAGGTTGTATTAAATTGCCAAGGAATTGATGATGGTTGATTCACAATTTTAACAGTGGTTTAATTGCCAAGACATTACTTATTAAATTGCAATGATAAGGTTGTTTTAATTACCAAGGAATTGATGAAGGTTGATTCACAATTTTAATACTTGTTTAATTATTACGATATTACTTCATGATTGCAATAATAAGGGTCGCTTTAATTTGCAAGGCCACTGATGATGGGTGAGTCGAATGTCAATTTTTTTTAATTGAACTGTTCGGGATGATGTCCAAGATCGCTAGGTTTTTATTTTTTAAATTGAAGCAAGGTCTCCATGGGTTAATAATAATTAATGGATCATTTGATCCTCGTTGATGTCTTCAGGTCTCAATAAGAGTGGGTCGTTATTAGAGTCCTTCTCACTTGCGTCTTCCGTAGAGGTCGTGATTGTCCCCGATTTTGTAGTACTTGTTGGTATTGTATTGCGTAGTATGTTCGTGGTCATGATATAGACACCTCTGTAGCTTAGTATTTATATCTGTGAGTAAATCCAAAGGAAGGTTCCGTCGTATCAAGATCTCGGTCATGGTAGCGTTAATACTGGGCCTAATTTCACACACTCGAGTCAGACTAATAGTCTCTCGGGTCGCTTAAATGCTACGCCCACTAATGCATTTCCTACTATTGGATTCTATCTCCAGGCGCGATCGTACTAACACCGGTGTCTTTTTCTCGCTTACGCTTGCTAGTTGCACTTTATGTCCGTACGCTTATTTTTATTGTCACCGCGGATATGTTGGGTCGCCTTGATTTGTGTTCATCTTACTTTGGCGCTTTTAGTCCCAGTGGTGACGAGAGTCGAAGGGTTGTTTTCTACACGCTGCCGCACACACTTAACAAAACAAAAAAAATTGCACATGTTGACAGAGTAGTTGTCTCACTAGGAGTGGTTCTTACATACTCAAACCCATGATGCCACGTGGTACTATCTAGACACACCACACCACAATGGCATACGCGGTCCCGTCCAATTGAAATAAGACACTATGACAAGGGAAATTAGACACTTTGACGTTTACCACACCTTCCTATATCCTCGAATCTCCTAAAGCCATAGAGTCCCATACTTTTGGAGTGGGTCCCATGCATGTACTTATGGATAGGACTTAGGTCTAATAATGGGATTTTCCTTAATATCGTTAATCAAGTAATCTTCAGTCTTCAATCCATAGCCCAGGTTACTCTCTACTACAAAATCCTGAAATCCCAAAGGCCAAAACCCCGGAGTTCCACAGACCATCGATCTAATATCCTTCAGTATCTTTCTCAACCGTTCGATTGAGAGCAATGGAAGGATAGAATAAGTGGGAGTATTAACCAACAATAAACAGTAGCCACTACCTCGTGACCACTTCAGCCGATAACACTCTAGAGAGGTTAATATGTTTGGGATTGCAAGAATTGCAAAATCGCGAACTCCCACTAGTTGTCCGATTGAGTAGCTAAATTCGAGTAGAATCCCCACCATTGGATCCATAAGAGGAAAAAGACGACAATGTCATCGCTGATCCGTGATCATGATCAATGGTGAAGAGAATACCCGTGGTCAAATTTTGGTAAGTGTTTAACTCTAAGGCGGATCCCACAATAACGGATAAGAGACCACCAGTTGTCGGTCAAATCGTCTAGTTAGGTTTTCTTTTGGAAGGATTAGAGTGTTGGAAGGTTAAAAAATCCTAGAATATCAGACCTCTAAAATCCTAAAGCCTAGAAGGATTAGCTCCTTTTGAGTGTAGCAAAGGGTTCCAAGGTTCTGGTTATATGGAAATCCTAGTGGCTTGAGGGCTCAAGTCGGCAAGTCCATGTGAAAGGTAATAAACCTATGGTTTTGAGCTTATGGTCACTTTGGACCTCTGCTTGCCTCATAAGGCTACGCTTTGAAATCTTAACTGAGAGTTGGTTAGGTCCGTTGTTTTGGACCCAAAGTCACATGGTAAAGTGGGTTGAGGGAAGCGCCTTTCATCTATAGAACTCAAAATCTATAGAGGGAATTTGAGGGATGGACAAGTTCACAACTTGGAAAATCCTTTTGGAGGTTTATCACAAATAGACTYAGACTRAAGGTCAACTCACCTTATGCCCCAAWTTTCATTTAAAACCCTTTAAGAAAAATCCTCCTTTGCTAAACAAGTTTAAACAAAAAACCATTGACAGAACACGATATTCAAATTCTACTTTAAATTTCTCAGGCCACAAGGCCATCAAAGTTACAATTTTTTTATCATTCAACAAGATAAAAAAATTATGCCATCATTTATCTCAACAAAACTCATTTTATAACAAAACTAGTCAATACAATATAAACTCCGAATCACACTTATCTGAAACTTGGAAATTAGTTGGAAACTATTGAAAGGGGTTCCCTTTTTCACCCAACAATTTGTTGATATTATGGTAGTTGCGGGAGGTATTAACCTCCACATGTAACCT
>SNQJ01S0190287.1:0-18119 GCA_010110895.2 Picea sitchensis
TGTAAGAAACAAAGGAGGTCTTGATCTAACTTCAGTCAGCGGGTTGATTAAAAGGTGAACAGGTGGAAGACTTGATAAGAAGAGTGAACAAACTACTTCGAGCAACAGGCTTTCAGTAATTTGTAGAAGAAAAACTCTAAATGCGAGATCCTCTGGTTCAGGGCTTCGCGAAACTGAAAGGGGGACTTGACTGGATTCTCCAATTCCAAGTCGTTCAACGTTAGGAAAATCACAAGGACTGATTAGAGACAATGCAACTGTCACAGTGATCAAATTCTGCATCATCCTATAACAGTTACAACTCGACTGGATTCTCCAATTCTGAGCTGCTCTAACACAGTTGAACAAAGACATGAAAGAAACTGACATTCATAAGGCAAGAAGTCTCAAGAGTCCATACATAACCAGAAATAACAGTGCTTCATTAAATATTTACAACCGGGAGCCTTGCTCAACCATCGATCCTTTACAAAATACAAAGATTGAGTCTATATACTCAGAAAATTCACCTAACAGTGGCATGCTCAGTCATCCACGGCTTGAAGTCCTTTCAGTCGAATTCGAACGGGTATTCTTTCTCAAATGCCACCTTAACTGTGCATGGCTCCTATAGGAGGAGTAGTTGAGCCATTAAGTGTCGGGCTAGCGTGTGCAAACTTCCTCCAGCTGGTCGAAGACTCGGCGTGGCTTCTTTAGAAAAATGGGTACAATGGACCCTCTCGAGCAGACCGCCTGCCAGATTATCCATACTTTGCACTTAATGCCTGAGGAGAGGTTTCAACTACCCCTTCTCGTCTTCGTTTACTCCAGGCAAAAACCAGGATCAAGGTCAGATCAGATGGCTCATGGAGATCACGATGATCCTTTCAGCAACTAGACTCGATGCCTTTGGCCCCTTTTTCACGAATCCTTTCTTTCCCAAGTGACCATGGGCTGTGACCCTGTGTCTATTCCCAAAACGCTTTCGGCGTTCACAAATGGAAGGAGTTAATCCTTGCTTATTCTTATATGTGATGAGAGAAACGTTGAGATGGCCTAATTGGGCGCCACGCGTCCCTCTCAGATCTGACGGCCCTGAACTTACTTGGTGATGATGCGGGCCTAGGTCCTGGACGCTCCCGGCACCTCGCGCATCGAGAATATGATAGGCTATTCTTTTGTATTTCGAATTCGCGATGGGTGAAAAGGCGAGGAGCCTAATCGCACGCCAGGTGTCTCCTGTGGATGAATGGTTGAGGCTGCTTCACGATACTGCGGGCCCGCCTCTGGGCACTTTCGGCACTCTAGGGTTCGAGGTTTCGGGATGTGAGATGATGAGGGACATTCACCCTTCGAACTCCCGACTGTCGATATGTCGACTAGATCTCGCACTATGTGTCGCAGGATCGGACGACCCAGATTCAGTCTCAGCATAAAGTTGCTTTCTTTGACGTTATACATTGGTCAACTTGCTAGCCTCGATATTCCGATGACCGTTGATCTGCTCTTATGGATGGATCCAGGCTGCTGACATCGTAATTCCACCCGCCCACTTGATTGGAAGCCTCAAAACAAGATTTTTTCCATGCTACACTCGGGCGCTTCTCGTGCGACTTGCAGACCCGAATACTTTTGTGCCTAGAACAAGAAATGTCGCTAACACCTTCCTTAGATGTTAGAGATGTTGATCATCAAAATCCAAAAATAATGTGATGACATCCAAGTAAATCACGATAAACTTATCCTTCTCATCGGCAAAGGCTATGTCCATGGCCCTTTGGAAATTTGTTCCAGGATTCATAAGCCCAAAAGGCCTTTTTTCATACATGAAAGTACCCCAACGTGTTGTAAAGGTTGTCTTCTCCCGGTCATCTGGGTGCACCATGATCTGGTTGTATCCAGAAAAAATGTCAAGCATCGACATTTTTTGAGATCCAACCACCTTCTGTAGGATGTAATCCATATTAGGAAGTGGATAGTTGTCCTTGAGAGACACCTTGTTTAGATTCTGAAAGTCCACACACAATATTATTTCACCACTTTTCTTTCTGACAGGCACAAGGTTAGCCACCCACTTGGAAAATCTTAGTGACACAATAAACTTGGCATCAAACAGTTTCCTTACCTCCTTTTCAATCAATGGCAACAACAAAGGGTTGATTCGTCTCAACTTTTGCTTGAAAGGTTTATGATCCTCCTTGATGGGAATTACATGTTGAATTACTCTAGTGTCATAGACCTTTAAATCTTCATAAATCCATGCAAAAACATTATGGAAGTCTTTTATAAGGTTGATATACCTTTGTTTGATTTCTGGACTGAACGTTTTTGGCAGTCTGATGATCTTAGGCTTTTCTTGAGTATCGATGTTGCAATCCTCTATATCCTCATCATTCGCAGTGATTTTAGGATTTATAGCTACAACATTTTCATCAAAAAGATTTTCTAATGAGACCAAGCCTTTGGGGATAATGTTGTTTTTCAGCTACACTATATCCCTTCTAGCTATCTGATTCTGAAAAATTTCATTGTTGATTAACACAGTTGTGTCTTCATTTTCCTCACAACAACATTCATCGTCAATATTCACATTAGCAAATTCATCATTCATTTGGAAGAATCTCTCTACCTGTTTATCAACTTCAAACACTTTCCAATATTTAATGTTATCGGTTACTGCGAGCCTATGTTTGAATTCAATTTCATACTTCTTATTTGGAAAAATTGGAATTTTGAACACCAAAATTGAAGTAGCCAAAGCATCTGCAATTTGATTTTTCCCCCCTAGGAATCACTGACAAATTGTATTCTAAAAACTCTTCAAGGATGTCAAGCACTAAATTTCCATATGCTCTCAATCTAGGATGTTTGGACTGATATATACCCTTTACCTGGTTAATGATGAGCTCATAATCTCCATGTATAGCTATCCTTCTAGCACCCAATTCCTTTAAAGTCTTCAAACCCAAAATCAGTGCCTCGTATTCGACCATATTATTGGTACAATCAAAATCAAGATTGTAAAAACATAGTTTTGTACCCACTTTGGGAGGGTTAATCCACACACCAGCTCCAACTCCCTCCATGTTGATAGCTCCATCAAAGCTCATATTCCACATTTCATTTTTTGTGTTGTTTCTTTGATCTATAATTTCCTTTGTTCGATGTTCATCTTTGTCTTTGACAGTCATGAAAATTGTTGTCTTCCCCTCTTCAAAACTTAAGTTATTATAAAAAATAGAGGAGCCAGCTTCGGTGTCGACAGAGTAAATAGGATGATTATTTGGTTGGGTTTTGCTACTCACCATGTACTTGAGCAACACTTATTTGTACAATCTCCTTTCTTGGCCAAAAACAAGGATAGTAGCATACGACATGTCCATCTGCAAGGTTCCATTTAATTGTGCAGCCCAATATCTAGATAATAGCATGTCGAATTTTGGGGGGATGTCGGTGACCATCACATCCATGACCATATTTTTCGATGGGATTTGAGACAACGATATGACCAAATATTTGATGAAACCCAATAATTTCAACTTCCTTGAGTCAAAAGAGAAAAAATCTTTAAAGGGTATTGTAATGTCCAGGCCTAACTCATCCATGACCAGCTTGGGCATGAGATTATGTGATACGCCTAAATCCAACATGGAATTATGTAAGGTCATGTCATGAATTTTAAGGCTAACATAGAAAGGAGAAACATCATCAACATCACCACTTTCTTCTACGCGTGGGCCAAACAAGATGGCAAGGTGATCATCTTGTATGTTCAAGGTTCCAGGCACTTCTTCCATCTTTAACATTTTAATGATCTGATTTATATACTCTACCTTCTTGATCATCTCATTAAACAGAACAGAGATTTTGATTTTAGCCATTTCGCTTTCAAAATTAAAAGGAGGAGGAGCTTTTCTACCTCTTTGACGACTGCTTCCTTTCTTGCCTCATGTGCTTTCTTTAGGGATTCTTCCTTTGATTTTCCTTTCTCCATTACATCCCTTGCTGAATTATCTTTCTTTGGTTGTCTTGAAGAAGGAGTGTTCATCTGGAGTTCCCTTGTGGGATTCGCTTTCGGAAGCTCTACAGGATCTTTTTTACTTTTGAGGTTATACTGCTTCTGAAACTGCATAATAGCATTGTGGTATCCTTTCCTAAACTCTTATGTTTATGATGACAACATATCATCATTCTCCAGCATAAACTCATCATTTGCATCCATAAATTGATCGTGCTCTCCTTTTGTTAAGAACACATATGTTTTTGTATTGTCGCGGCAATGCATCTGGCCTTGGATTATTTGATCAAAATCTTCATTTGCATAGTTTTTTTGGAAAGGAGATCTTATTTGTTGATCACCTTGATCTCTTTGGTCTCTTTGCATTATCTGTGGAACTGGCGCTCTTCTAAAATTTTGATTTCTAGGATGGAAATCATTTTTCTCCTTGGTGGAAGGCTTGTTTTCCACAGACATCCTTTCCATGAGTCTTTCCATAGTCTTCATCATCAAGTCAAAAAAAAATTCTGATGATTGAGACGTAGAGGGTTGCACCTACCCTTGGGGATTCTTCCCATTTTTGTCGAAATTATGTTTGATCTTCCCCGATGCCATCATATTTACTTAGACTTCAATCACATCGCTCATCATATCATCTAATGTATTAGATATTCTTTATCTTAACAACAATGCTAATTCATTGTCAAAATAATCAACATATCGAAGTTGGGTAGCTCCGGGAGGAGGTTTGACTTCAGTGGGAATTTAATTATAAACCTTCATGAATCTGGTCAAGAACTCTTGCATTGTTTCATTTGGCGATCTTTTTTATGTTATTGTACTGAGTTAGTAACTTGAGAGGATTCTTTTCATCACCCCATCTGGCAAGAAACAGTGTCTCAAAAGCTGCAAAATCAGGAATGCTCATTGCTTGAAGGGCCTTGAACCATTTTCTGACCTCCCCTAAGAGACTTTGTGCAAACAATCTCATTTTTTCATCCTCGTGATCTACCTCTTCCAGGTCAACAAAATCATTGAACCAATCTAAGTGTTTTTGGGTTGAAGCATTTCCTTCGGCATCGTATAATTTGATTCTATGATTATAATTCTGAGGAAAATCATGTAATTTGGTCGACAAGGCAAGAGGGGTGAACCTGGAGGCCATGACTCTAGGAGGGATTTGAACTAGCTGGATGGTATGAGTGGGGATTATGGCAGTTCACAGGGGGTTGGTTGGTATCAAATATTGGAACTTTTTCTCATCGAAAATGATTTCATTCAAATAGGATTATAATCTGGACCTTAACAAAGTTTGTTCAAATAGTAAATCAAAGTCAAGGTCATCAATGATTGTTACCCCGTCTTTATGTAAAGATAGGTTCATGTCCATGTAATATAAAGGGTCTTCTATCCTTTCATTTCCTTTGTGCAGAAGTTTTTCGAGATCAGACACGGATGTTGCGGGCTCTGGATCAGGGTTCTCTCTAGTGTAAACTTTCTTAGGAGCCATGATTTTTTATTATGACTACTCTCTGCTATTGATATTATTTAATGAATTTTTCAGGGTAAAATAATTTTCTGTCAATATAGGTATCTGACCCACTGTTACCCTCGGGGATCAAATCTACAACTTTGGTCGTTTTCCCGGGGAAATTTTTCAATTTCGTCCCCGACAACGACACCAAGATGTTATCACTTGGTAAATTGTCGGGATGAATATCAATGAAATACCAAGGTAACCTACAGACCAACTTTAATACTGGAAACTAGCCTTTCCAATCTAGAAAGGGCTCTATCTGAGACCTAGTCTCTGATAGATAATGACTTTGGATTGTCGGCTAGATTTATAGGTTTGAGAAATGTTTCTGGTTTCACTGGCAAGAAAATACAAAACTTTGGGATATGGAGTCGACCTCTTGAAAACAAGAGAAATCAATGATTGGTAAAGGAAACATTGAGAGGATAAAGGATAAATAGGAAATGATCTTTCAGTTTAAATGTCGTCATGTATGGCGGAAGAAAGGAGGACATAAATCAAATGAGAGCACCATTAAAGATGAATTCTAACTTACTTATAAGAGAACACATAGTTTAAATGGATGAGACTAAAGCATCACACGATGAATTTTAAACTCGTCAAACATTCCAATTTAAACAAAGGAAACATACATGAATTTACAGGAAACAGTAAGTACATACATATATAGGATCACAATACATCAAACCGCCACAATTAGAATATTTTTCGTCAAAGCTTCAGGACCTTTGCATTGTTATTTCTATTCAGATTCAAAGATTACATTAAAGAGTCCTCTATCTAAACTACTTTGCCAACCCAGATTACATTGAAAAGATACAATATATAGAAAAACCACGCCCTCTCGGGTTGCTATGCCTCAAATTGGTTATCCTAGAATTTTGGATTTGGTTACTTCTTTTCGGACAACCTTTTGAATAGAGTTTACCAAAAATAGAAACTCGATTGTGCCCAATCATAACATAATTGACACCTTCATCTCAATCATTCGGTCATGAGTAATATTTGGTCATTAGGTTGTGATAAATCGACGTTTTCTTTTACGGGGTTCCCGAGTAATCGAGTGCACTATTGGAAACTATGGCACCTTGTATAATGGGCTCTGGTTGTTGTTGCGTGATCACTGGTTGTAGCATGCACGTGGCGAGTTGGTGTAGAGAACATCTATTTGCGGTCGCTTGTGCAACTCTAGGTGGCAACAACGGTTGGGAGGTCATGCATCTCTTCTAAAAATGGCATGCATTTCAATTACACTTTCCCTCCTCAGTAGGTAAGTTTACAAAATCTGTGCGATGAATATTCACCGCGCGGGTGCCATGTCAGACTTCTTATTACCGGAAGGAAACAAGATATGCGGGGAAGAATATTCCATGCCCGGATCAAAAAATCCAAAATAGGGTTGTCTCACTCATGCCTCTGGCCTCACCTGCAACCTTAAAATTATGAGTGTTTTTCTAAGAGACCAGTTATGTTTTTTCAGATTCTTCACCTATCTCCACAAGACCGCATTGACTTTCAGTGTTGCTTGAGCGCTGGTGAGAGTCGCGCGGGCGTTATCCATGGTCGGTCTGTATTCCTTGAAATGCTTTGTGATTCTTTCTTCTGACACTCTATGTTCCTCCCGCAGCTAGATAATTACGTATTGTTCCTCTCTAAGTTGTCTTTTGAGCCAATTTTAATTCCCTGCTCGACTCTGTGACACTGGCGTTTCAATAGCCCTTTATGCCAGTTGTCTTCTTAATTCTCTGTTTTCTTGATACAATTCAGCGATAGCGATCTGCACTTGCTTCAATTGTTGTGACAACTCCTAAACATTCACATTTTCATCACCTGACCTCCTCTGTATTTCACCAATTCCCATGCTTGAACCTTCAAAAGGTTCTAGCCAAACAGCGCGCATGAGTAATCTCTCGACGGCAGATTGGATGCGCGGTTCACTGGGAGCTTGGATCTCCTCGGGTTTCTTAATCAACCTTGGTCTGACTCTTTTCTAGGGTGTTGGTTGGTGGGATGACGAGTCTTCTATTGTATTTCCCTTTCCTGTGGAGTCTTCCCTTATTTACCTTGCATTGTGGAATGTTGTTTCCCTCGCAGATAGAAGAATGTCTCCTTTGGTGTCTCTGGAGATGTCAGCCGAAATCAGAAATAAATCACATTTTGTTCAAATGTCTCAATAATTCGACCACCAACAACTTGATTAATGAAAAATGGGATAAATTTTTCCTCGGTTAGTCAGCCTCGGCCTTGACGTTGTCTGCCATCTTTTCCAAGCTTCGATGCAAGAAGAAAGGTAGATTCAAAGGTTTTTTCCATGTGAAGTGCATCAACAGCCTGATGTGATATGGGTACACTTGGTCAAACCTTCATTCACAGGTGAAATACCTTCTGATTACCTTTAGGATCTTTTGTAAAGGCTCCCGGAGGTACTAGCTTGGAACGACGGCTCCAATTTTCCCATTTAGGCAGTTGGCTTGATAAAGTATTTATAGAACAAAATGTCTAAAGGCATGCCTTTACACCATTTTTCACTGCGCGAAGGGATCTTCGTCGAAGCTGATAGAGTTTCCTTCGTCACTCGGAAGGTGATTCTCGCAATGGTTGTGCGAAACCTAGTAAAATTGAGGGTGAACTGTTCAGCCAGCTTCGCATTGTACCCTTTGATATTTTCACAAAAGTGCATACATCTAACATGTTCAATAGATGCCCTAATATCTAGATCTTCGTTCATTAATTCCAGTTATTGTGGCTCATACCTCACTGCCCTACCACCTCTCGCTTCTTTCTTATGCTTTGGGATGTTGTCATTGTGCCAGTATATATTTGTCTCCCGCACATGGTAATGAATGGTAACACCCTCTCTGTGTGGAAAATAAGAGTGATGAACTTCACAGAGACTGTCAGAAAGACAGTGACAAAAACTTTGCATGACAAGAAAAATTAGCCACAGGAGTCCACGGTGCGGCAGTAAGGCATGATGGAAAATTTCAGCGCAGTCGGGAAAATCGGCACAGTGGAAAACAACAACGGGAGGCTTGTCATGGTAGGAAATTGCGATGGAAAATTTCAACACGGTAGAAAAGTATTGGGAGACTTGTCGCGAGACAGAGAATTTAGGCGTAGTGAGAAATGCAGCGCAATAGGAAGAAATTTCAAAGAAGAAAGGCTAACCGCGAGAATAAATATCGCCCAACACGCTAGTTTGCAGTGAACTCCAACAGACTTTAAACAATGACTAAAAATGATGAAAGAGTCGTGGCAACTTGAATCAACAAACTTACAATATGAACGATGGCAATCAACTTTCACATAGCAAAGGGCTCCAGGGCTTGCAGAAAAAACCATAGACAACACACAAATCCAGAAAGTAAAGGAGAGGCATGCACAGTGACCAGTATTTATACTTGAATGGGTAAGGAATGGAATCATGGAAGAGGACGATAAATCCATGGCGATGAGAAGTTTGGAAGAAAGTTGAATATTTGTGCAAAAAACTCGTGTGACGGGTACACTTTGAAGTGTGCAAAGTACAAATGATAAGAGCGGAAGAGTATACATGATAGGAGCACCATGATTTTTCACCTTTCTGACTTCATAATTAGGTGATGATGTTTGTTATATCTATCAACGTGACCTTTATCCCAACAACTTGTCTCGATCTTTGGCATGTAAATTCCCCTTTTCTGACAGGACTCGATCTTTAGGGAAAGGGACCTTTACAAGTTGCACATGACTAATCATTACGCCCTTTCCCAACTCCAAGGGCCAGACCCGCTACTTGTTGATTTCAACCCATTCATTATTCGGTTCCTGACCTCACACGCTTTGACACATGAACTACGACTCGTCTACGACTAACTCTAACTGTAAAAATTACGGTGCTAACACAACACACACATCGTCCTCTCCAACTTCCCCATGAAATATTTGCACAAAATTGTTGAATGTGGTGTTTACCTACTTTTGTCTCTTGCCATGAAGAAGAGGTGGATGTCTCTGGTTCCATAATCTCGTCCAACCCGACACATTGGAGAGCCCACTAGATGGCATTCTTTATGCATGCTAAACTGCTCCCATAGCAGTGAATTGCTTTCTGTAAGTTCTTGTTAATGATACTTGCATCTTGTCTATATTCAGAATATTGCATTATGTTTAGACCAACTAAGTAATACTTTTCAAAATTGATTTCAAAATTAAGGCAAGTTCTTACCAAATTGGCAGTTGGGAGGTCGATCACTCCTCTATTGTGATATATGCATGTAGGTTGGTGACACAAAATATTTTTTGCTAATGAAGGTTGGGCATCTCTAATCGCTTTTGCATCATCCAAAATACATCGAACTACGAAATTGAAATAATATGCTTGATTTGTTTGGTTACCTATGGAATATTTATCCATGGATTCGCGTCTTCCCTGCCCTTGCACTTGCACTCAACAATTGTTGCATCCTATGATGAAGAACGTTAATAAATCAATCAGTTACTAGTGAAATCAATCAATGTAAAATGTAATAACAAATAGAACATTACATACCCAATTCCCATGAATACTCCTGAAGATGGAGATGTTAATAATGTTGTTGCTACCCTTGTCAATGGAGGTGATCATTTGCACCATCTGAGCAACCAAATCATCAATGCAGCAACCTTCATGTGGTATATACACCCCAAACGAAACCCTTTCCATCACATTTTGTTGAGAGTAATGTGAAGAAACTGTCATCACAATTAGCCATAGTTTTTCTATAGTAGCTATGTGTAACACACAAAACTATAAGTATACTCAACAACCCTCTCCCTTTCAATAGCCTTCTCTCGGCTTCATGGTGGATTGTATTTTTCCATTTTCCATTTATTTCTTCATAGCATATTATGTAGGCCACAACTAATATTTTCAAATAGAATCTATCGCTTGTAGATAAAAAGTATGCAATTGTACTAAGTCGCCATTTCTCCAACGGTCAAGCTCCTTATAAATGTCGTGGAGACATATTTACTCTTGGCAGGGAGACAAGAGACTCATTTCCCTTTATAGCCTCACATGTTATTACTACCTTTGTTTTAATTAAGTTGCAAGAAAGTGTTGAAACAATTCCATTTTTTATTATACATGGAAATGATATGAACTCTTCATCTCCTTTATAAATCGGTATCTATGTATTTAAAGGGCGCACATTTTCTGAAGATCTGATTGTGACATATTATAGGGACTAGTGATCCTAAAAGTTCATATCATTACCCACATTAATAAGTCATATTGCGGAAATACTAGGTTAAGATTGGGAGAATTTGTTGTTATCGATTGTGTTGAAAATTGAAATTATTGTTTGCAACAAGATGGCATGTGGTGTTAAAGGGGATGACACTTGTTAGTTTCATAAAAATGATGTGAACCAAAATATTTACTACTACCTGCCCCCCAAATGCTTAGGTTCTCAGAGGGAAAACTCAAATCCTTTTAATGAACATAGGGATATTGTGCACAAATGGCACCCTCTAACATTTAGGGTTAGAAATCTCGGGATAGAAAACTATGTTCTCAAAGCCACACACATTGTGGAAATAGATCAGCAATCATGTTTGTAAAACATTTCAAACCATATAAAATGTCAACATTGAAAGTTATAGAATCCCTATATTTTGGCATAGATCAAATCCGAGGTAAGAAGTTGAATCATATACNTCAAAGCCACACACATTGTGGAAATAGATCAGCAATCATGTTTGTAAAACATTTCAAACCATATAAAATGTCAACATTGAAAGTTATAGAATCCCTATATTTTGGCATAGATCAAATCCGAGGTAAGAAGTTGAATCATATACGTATCTTGTTTTAGTTTTCAGATGAATGAAATGTATTTCTTGTTTTATTTTTAAATTAATATCTTTCTAATTACAAAGATAGTGTAGGGATTTCAGTTGTTGTCGCATTTGAATGTTGTTTCCTAGTAGTGTATCAAGGACATAATTAATAAATTTGACTTTGAAAAAACCCTTTAGAACGTGATTAACTGTTAAGCCCTAAATAATGATGCATTACCCCTTAATTGGGGCATATTATATTAGTAATGTTATTTTATTCATGTCATCTTGGGTCCATTAGTTGTAATTGTGCCTCCTAGTATCCTATATATACCAAGGAGACCCTTTCATTTGGAATCATCTTGTATTTGGAAATTTATGTGGTGTACAAGGAGGTTTCCCCCTCGAAGAGGCTTATTATCTAAAATTATTTCTTTTTCAAGGCGTTGGGTACTTATTCTGAGGTTTTTTTATGTTATTTTGATATTTGGTTCTTAACATTTGGTATCAGAGCTCAAGGTCTTGGGTTTTTGCTGCTACATCTGAGACACCTTGGAATTTTCACTATAACTTTTTTTCTACGGTGTTTCAGAAGGAACCCCTTGGAGGATATTTATTAGATGGATCAAGGTATGTGGGGTTCAAATTTCATCTCCTGAGGCCTTATACATTCATATATATAGCCTGTGTAATATAGGGTTCTGTTATCATCCTGAATTTAGACATCGTAAAATTTTCACTATGAAATTGTTTTTGTAAGATTTATAGACCCTGAAATCCGGATGATATTCATATAAATTATCAAGTTATATGTGGTAACAATTTCATCTTTTGGTTCATCTGAATTTTGTATATACACCCTGTGCAAGATAGGGTATCTAACTAGTCATATTAACTAGTCTCAAACAAGTCTTCCAGGTAAAACAATGATATCTTCTTCAATGAGTATCCAAGTTAAGTGATATCAGTTGCATTGGACATTGGACAGTATTTAGTATTTATGGTACAAGTTTCAAAATCAAATATCAGATATTGTGATCTTGGCACACTTTACAATTATGCTCTCCTAGAAGGGACAAAAATCAACAAGGTGTGGGGAAGTTACCATAACTTCCACTTGGCACATCCAATTTTGATCAGACCAGTGGTGTTTCAGAGAAGACTTATCAAAGAAATAAAAAAAGAAATTTTCAGACCCAGAAGGCTGAAATTTTGTAGATACAATAGAAGAAATATGATATAGACGAACCACCTCGAAATGAAGGTTTAAAAGTGATACTTGGCCAACATGCCACCAAAAAACGGAACTTCTACACCAATTAAGCCTCCAGACAGTCATAATTGGACTCTTGATGAAGGTGAAGAAATGTGCAAGGACATAAATGATTTACAAAAGAAGACAACAACAAAATATGAACTAAAAGGGATGATGGATTCAACTGAAGCTAAGTTGGAGGAAATAAATACTAATATTGATGATTTAAAAAGGGAGATCATGGAAGGATTTAAAAAATTCCTAATAGAGAGGACACCTGAAAGTGAAAATGTATCGCGTGAAATTCATGATGAGGACACAAGGAAGATGAATCAAGAATGGAGAAACTCCAAATTTGGGTCGAAGACCAACCACTTTCCTAAGATCGATATGACGAAGTTTGATGGCAAGGATCCATCACATGGATAAATCAGATGGAGCAATTATTTGTTCTACATGATGTGCCACATACACAAAAGGTATGAATTGCTTCTTTATATTTAGAACCCAATCAATTTGTGTGTTATTTATGGCTTTTTTTTCGCAAATCACTCTTCACTTGGACAATTTTCACGAAAGAAATGATAGCACACTATGAGGATACAAGGAGCAATACCTTCTTTAGCCAATTGATAAATCTCAAGCAAAAGGGTCTAGTTTCATAGCACATCAAGAACTTCCAAAGATTCAATATAAAGATAATGAATATTTCATATGAGCACCTAATTGATATATTCATAGGAACTTTAAAGGATAACATTCAACCTGAGGTTCGCCTTTGGGAACCCAAATGATCCAAAAAGATCTTTTAAACAACAATGGTTGAGTTTTAAGCATGAGTTAAAGTACCTTTTAGGAACTGAATGAAAGAGGAAGAATTATAAATGAAACATGATAGCCATAAAGAAATACACAGATATGAACATAAGAATGAAGAACAACAAACCATAAAACACCAAAGTGATAACAGAGTTTGGCAATCTCGCCTACGTCTCTGGGCCTTTATCTCAGTGGGTGGGGATTTCTTATTTATGTTCGAAGATTTAAATGTACATCATGAAAGTTCCAATAAGGTTACAAACTGATATGGTCTTGTTCTACCAGATGTTAAAAACCCAACAAAATTGACGGCACTGAAATCGGATGAATGGAGCTCCCAGAAATGGCTCGCAAAGGTGCTCTCCTCAATGGCTTCCCTCCATAAAAAATGGCTTTGGCTCAACAATATTTCAGCATAAACATGTTCTGAACCTCTCCCTTGGATTCAAGAACTTTTGGTTTATATAGACTATAAGTGGGTATCAACCTCCCAACTTCTCCCCGAGATCGAGCCTCAAAAGGACCCAATATCCCCCAATATTGGCCAAAACTCTCTAAAAATTGCTGAAAAAATCATTAAAAATCATATCATATGGTATAAAACCCACATTTTTGCAAATATTTAGGGCCCAACCCCTTTTATGCAGTCTCCTGGTCACATGGCGCGCTCCATGTGGCCTCGGGCTAAGTCCTGGTGTGTTGGCCCCCTAACTGCTTTGCTCCTGGCCGTGTGGCGCATCCATAGGACCTCGGGCTAGTATACACACACCCCAAATTGGTTGATTAGCCCTGGGATCTGAGCCTATGGTTACACCCTTGGTCGGTGGGCTATCCCGACCGACCGGGGCTAACCCCTTATCCTCGGCGCTAAGGTATAGGTCTGAGTGACATGGGATACGCTGAAACCAAGGGTTGGATCCACATATTCTCGCGCCAACAATCTTATCGCAGAGGGTATAGCATCGAGTCTAGTAAGTGTGTGGTCATGTGGTTTGGTGGACGCATATAGAACCGAGGTTGGGGCTAGACCCCAACCCTTTCCTCCTATGCCCGGAACACAAATGAAAGTTCAAATATATGTCGTGCCATAAGTTTTTAAGACCCACCGTGTATGTGGGTTGGCTAGCCCGGCCCTGCCAAGTCACTTGCCCTGAACTAGAGGTTGTGGTTTCAAATCCCATAAACTCCAAATATTTTTCCAAAAACAACGAACCACTAAATGGGTGCCACGTGGAATCCCACGACTGGGCAACGTGGCACCTTTACATTCACCCAAATCGATGCCACGTGTCCAAACACCATTGGTCCACATGTATGTCGAGGTGTCAGCCTAGTCATATGCCATTGTACATGCCACATCAGCGCCATGTGTCGTACGAACTGTACGGACCTGCCACGTCAGTCGTACAGACATGCCACGTGTCACTCCTTGAATCATCCAATTGTACCCTACCACGTCAGCTATACGATCGTACGGCCTGTACAGTCATCTACCACGTGGCACTATACGGACTGTACAGTCATCATTTTTTTACGTTTGGCCAAATGAATAGACCACGATATCTTGAGCATACGATGTTTGTTTGAGCCCGTTCAAGTTGTGTTAGGTTCGTATCAATGAGGCCTACGCACACATATGTTTTGAAGCCATTCTGAGAACTTTTATTTTTAGGCCTTCCTGGACCCATTTTGGTCCCGAGGATTCTGGATCACCAAATCATTGTAGAATGCATGCAGGGTGGTGAGAAATGTTGAAAGTAAAAATATGGCTATGGATACTAGAAGGACCACTCCTAACATCTACCAAGAGAATAATGTTCCTTCTTCTAAAACACCTCAACCTACAAGGTTGACACCTCAACAATTGGAGGAAAGAAAAGCAAAAGGTTTATGCTTTAGTGGTGGCGACAAATGCAGTAAAGGGAGGACATAAGTGTGGTGAGAAAATTATTCATGGGTGTGAAGAGGAATAGAACAAGAACAGAACCATCTCAAGATGAAAGCATTGAAGCAATTTCGTCTGAAGGTTGACTCCATGATGCATCATGCATTGGATGGAATCAACACTCCCCAAACCCTCAAGATAAAGGATATATCAAAAGGTAATAGTCCTAAGTGATTCTGGTAAAGTACTCATAATTTCATTCACTATAAAATTGTAAAGCTCTCAATTGCTTTATATATCAAACTCTAGAGTATCAACTAATGATTTCAAATGGAGGAACAATCAATTGCTCGGGAAAATGAAATAAGATCAATCCTTACTATGGGGGAATATGTAATGAATATTACAATGATTGTTATACCCATGGGTGGTGTTGATAATGCGTACTAGGAGTCCAATGGTTTCAATCATTGGTGATAGCCTTTAATTTTCAAGAACTTTTCATGAAATTTTCATTGGAAGGAAAAGAAATTAGGTTAAGGGGTATCACACGGGAAACCCAATAAGGTGGTAATATCTAATGGCATTACAAAATTATTATTGAAAAGGAGTCGGGGTGTAATTATTGCTATGCTCGATTAGATGTTCAAACAACTAAACGTCTGTCCCCCTGAATCTCCAAGGGATCATTGAAGTAAGCATTCCAAAGTATTTGAAGATATTCCCAAAAGGGTCTTCCACCCACTCGAAGAGTAATGATCGTATTTATTCACCCCACAACAATTCATGGGGTGTTCCTCATAGCCAGGGCCCCTTACATATACCCTTATGCGAGAGAAGGTAGAAGTGGCATTTGGTTGAAGAAATGTTATAGGTCAACATTAGTAGAAACCTAGCCAAAGTTCTTACTCTGCACCAGTGGTAGTAATTCACTCAAGAAATAGGGCTCATGGCGTATGTGTCTAGATTATAGAGAGCTCAACAAGATCACTATTAAAGATAAGTTTCCACAATTCTCTCGCCATTGATGAATTTTTATATGTGAACTACATGGAGAAATCATTTCAAAAATTGGATCTTCTTTCAGGGTATCATCAGATTAGAATGAAGGAAGCAGATATCCCAAAACAACATTTCGAACTCATGAAGGCCATTATGGATTTTGGTCGTACCTTTTGGCCTTACAAATGCAACCTTCATTCAAGGGTTGATGAATTCTATTTTTCAATCCCTTCCTTAAAAAATTGGTATTATTTTTTACATTGATGTATTAATCTATAGAAAGTCTTGGGAGGTTGTGTGTGTGACATGTTGACAAGGTACTACAAGTACTAAAGGAAACAACTATATGCCAAACCATCAAAATGTTTCTTTGGGGTGAAGGGAGGTGAACCATCCAAATGTTTCTTTGGGGTGAAGGAGGTAGAGTATTTGGGTCATATTGTATCTCATGAAGGTGTCAAGGTAGACCCTAACAAGATTAAGGCCATGATGGAATGGTCGATCAAAACATTGAATAATCTTAGAGGATTTTTGGGTTTGACAAGTTACTACCGCAAGGTTGTTCAGAACTATGGAAGAATAAAAGCACCTTTAACGACATTAACTAAGAAGGATGCATTTTCATGGACTCCAAAGGAAACTCAAGCTTTTGAACAACTTAAAGAGACGATGTGCAAAGCTCTTGTCTTGACCACACCAAACTTCACAAAAACATTGATTGTGGAATGTGATGTCTCGAGAAACGACATTGGTGTTGTTCTAATGCAAGAAGGAAGGCCCCTTGCTTTTGAAAGTCGAACCATCAAGGGAAAGGACTTACACAAACCCATTTATGAGAAGTAAATGATGGAAATACTACATGCATTGAAGAAATGGCGCCCTTACCTAATATGTAGGCACTTCAAGGTCAAACCATATCATGATAGTCTTAAATACTTCTTGGAACAAAGACTATCTTCGGAAGAACAACAAAAATGTGTGACCAAGATGTTGGGTTATGATTTTGAAATAATATATAAAAAAGGGAAGCAAAATGTTGTGGTAGATGCACTCTCAAGAAAGGATGAAGATGTTGAGGCCTTTCTATGTGATATCTCAATCATCCAACCTGATTGGATAATAGAAGCGAGGGATGAATGGAAGAATGATGAAAACGTGTGGACTCTCATTCAAAGGTTGCAACAAGATTCCAGTGCATCAGATACATTTACATGGAAAAATGATTCGTTATGGTACAAAGATCGCTTATATTTATGTAAAAACTTCCAACTCAAACAAAAGGTACGGTTATAATTGCACACCTCTCTGGTAGGAGGGCACTCGGGATTTTTGAAAACCTACCACTGGGTCAAGAAGGAATTTTTTTGGGATGGCCTTAAAACTGATGTTCAAAGGTTTGTGGAAAAATGTTTGGTTTGCCAACAAAATAAGGTGGAAACAATTAAGACCCCAGATATTTTACAACCATTAGCCATACCAAATCAGTGTTGGGAGGAGGTTTCCATGGATTTCATCACAGGGTTACCGAAGTCTGAAGGAAAGAATGTCATTATGGTGATTTTTGATAGGTTGTCCAAGTACGCACACATTTGTGCACTCTCTCATCCTTTCAAAGCCAGTACAGTTGCCACTGCATTCATGGAGACAATTCAAAAGATGCATGAAAGCCTAAAGATTATTGTAAGTGACAGAGATCCCATCTTCCCTAGACATTTTTGGACAGAATTATTTTCTTGTTTGGGTACTCAATTGGCTCATAGCTCATCCTATCATCCTTAATTTGATGGAAAAACCGAGATAGTGAACAAATGTCTGAAAGGCTACCTTTGTTGCTTTGTCTCTG
>SNQJ01S0190288.1:0-16442 GCA_010110895.2 Picea sitchensis
TCGGGTTCAGGTAAGAATTATCATCTAATATGTATGAAATCATACTTCAATCTTAGATTATTTTTAATTTATCTTTTTATAGTATCTAACTTCATGATTTATTTTGTATTTGGTGATTAGGTACAACATTAGCGTGTTGCCTACAGAAAGGAAGGAATTTCATAGCCATTGAAAGTGACCCAATACAGTGCAGTTTTATTCAACAAAGAATTAATGCTATTCCAGCTCTTCCAGATGAAATGCAAGAAGTTGGCTTGAGGAAAGGAGATTTTGTTGAAACAAAAGTGGCAAAATTGTCAAAGGAACCTCAAGTACCATTAGGAGGAATTATTGGAAATGATCACTTTGGAGAACTTGCAAATATCAAAGAACCAATGGAAGAACATAATGACACAATGGAAGCACAAAATGACGTTGAAGAAGAAGATGATGTGTCTATTGATCATAATGAATTTGGGATATATGATATTGTTGATTAGTTTAAAGATGGATTTGAAGACGATGCTCAATTTTGCAATTTTTTTATGAGTTATAACTGTAAGGATTTGACTTTCATATTTGAAAATAAGAATAAAGATGTATCTCTTTTTGTTTTCTGATGAATCTTATTTATTGTTTCTTTTTTCGTTTTATTTGTATGTGAATCACTATACATTGGAAAATTTTATTAAATGTTGTCATTTTTTTCCTTCAAATGTATGAAAATATGAAAGAAAATGATATATTTTTTAAAAAATTTAGACATTTTTTGTTCAATTATGTCTATAAAAATGCTTTATTTGACATGTTATTTTAAGGAATATGTACCAAAATGTATAGGTTTTTTATGATATATGGCTATAAAATGTGTATTTTTTATATAAGTATTTAAAATTAGTGTTATTTAACTACAATGTTTTTTTATTTATTGAAGTAAAGGTATACAACGTGTTAAAAATTATGTTTTTCACTATATTTAAAAAGTATGGAACAATAAATTAATTAAGGAGACAAAATTCTATTAAAAAGTATGGAACAATAAATTACTAAGGAGACAAAATTACATGAAAAATCGTAATTTCAAAAAAGTAAAATGCAAAAAAACATTTTTGGAGATTGAAAAGAAGCATGAAAAAAAGAAAATATAAAAAATCATCTAAAAATCCAGGGTGCTACTCTGTGAAAGTTCATTTTTAAAAATCCAGGGTAAAAAATTTGACCTCAAAAAATGAGAACTCGAGAGCTCCTACTAAGCTGGTAGCTATGTTATTTCTCTCGTCATGACTCTTTTCGTGCACAACGATAGTCTTCTAAGGAGTGATTCCACTCCACAAATACAGTAGAACTTAGATTGGTTCTATCTCTTTATCGAAATTGACTCCGACGTGGTCTTCTTTCCAACAGTTAAAGCAATAGTATCGTTCTCGGCCACGTCCTCTTCCAAAGATTCCTCATCCTCCTGCAACACTGACCTTGACCTCTATAGTCGCTCCTTTGGTTGAAATTTTATTCACTTCTTTATGTATGATAGACTCCAGGTATATGTTCTATCTACAATACAACCAACATTCTGGTGGAATGATTGTGCACATAATTCACCTCTCACCTGGGGTCCACTGACCTGTTGGTCTAAGGATCTTCTTATTACAAGAGATGAATCATCTCACAAGGTCCCCCTGGACCTCTTCTTCAATTTTCCACAGGCCTTTTCCCTTTAATTCGGGCCAAAAACCCTTTTTATTAGGATCATGTCGATCAAGGGCTACCCTCACGTGACCCTGTGATCAAAACAAAGGGATATCTCCTCTAACTTTGCCCAGTTCGATACTTCAAACCTATCGTGCTTCGGGGGCCTCAACAACCCACTTTAATGATCCTCCCGAATCACAGTTTCACGTAGCGCTGAATCCCCTATAGGATCGATGGTCCCAGATTTTCGTCCAAATCAATGACTTGCAATCCTTTTTGGTGGACCGAACTTCGGCAGGTCTCCTATACATTAACACCCTACCTTCCCGGAGAGCCGAACTTCATAGGGGGAGATTTGATGGTCCATGTTAATCTGTCAAATTGACGGTCTACAAAGCTCTTCCTGATTTCAGGCTTGGAGAGTCTCACATGAATCCAACTCTAGATCCTTCAAAGTGGAGGATCCCCGAACTACAATTTTCCAAATCAACGCTCAGGGATGATGATAGGTGGATGGCCCAGATCCTTTTCAGGATTTGGGGCTCTGGGTAGTCTCCTGTCTTCATATTTCACAACCTCCCGAATGTCGGACGAATGGAGTGGATATCAGTCCTCCATGTGTCCACTATGAGATCACTGATCGACAATGCTTCAATTCCTGGGTGCTTTGCGCTACTTCTACCCTCCTTAACCTTTCTCAAGCTTCTACCATGTCGAACTCTCCATCTGCTAACAACCTGCTTCAATGATTGATGACTGATGGACTTCGGGACTTCGGTCTCTGGGAGTCCTCGCCCCTCTTGAACAACAAACTAACAAAGCACTTAATTGGGTTCCACGTGTCACTCGATCTGACAGTCAGTATTGAGTCGAGCCTCCGGGTCTCTAGAGTCTTGGACTTCATGAAACTTTACCTTGTGTCCCTTCGAAGTTCTCAACCACTGAGATGTGTCATTGCACAACACGTGTCCTCGCGAGATCTGACAGCCACAAAGGATTTGGGCCTTCGGGGGCTTGAACTCCTCTGCACTTTGGTTCTCTCGAATGCGTGGAGTCCGAAGGACTCCAGTTCTTAAACCTTTTGCAACTCCTACAGATCTGATGACTGTCGGATCTTCACCAACTGAATCCAATCATGTCTATCCATTTGGCCCTTCGACGATTCGGCCCTTAAAAAAATTTTGAAGACAAAATCTTCTCGAGCTCGAAACTTCTCGAATCCTAACTTCTTCTACATTTGAAGACTCAAAGGGTTTCAACCCTTGATGTACACCTTGATTTATTCCAACACGTAGACTCTAAAAGGTTTCCCTTTGCCTTAGAGAAATTTGGCAACTCTGAAGAGTGTTGGCCCTTCTGAACTCCTTGCAGGGGACTTTCAATGGAAACAATATACTCAAAGGAGTACATGCTCGCACTCCTTGCGTAGCCTCTGCAACACCCCCCTATCTCTCCTGAGATTAAGAGTATTTCCAAAGACTCTTGGTCTCAGTAATCTCCTTGTGTGGGAACTGTGTGCTCCTTGACCATAGGTTTTCGTAGAGAAACAATTCGAAGCTTATGCTAAACTCATAAGTCCAATCATAAAACACAAAACCATATGCACGAACAGGTGAAAACAATAACAATAAACCTATTCAAGCAATTAGCTCAGAGATAGATGAAAACAAAAACACTTGAAGCAAAATCCTTCTCATATATTCAAGTAAAATATGTATATACAAAGTTCTTACAAAAAAAGCCTATATGTGATTCTTTTTACAATAGATCAGCAACAACAAGCTCTCCTTCAACAACAACTTCTTCTACTCTTCAACAACAACAACTCAATAAATTTTCCAATGAGCAAGAAAATGCATTATATACATGAAGGGGATTCTCAAACCTTCCCTCCTTTCTAACTACTTCTATCCTATCATAATAAATTATCATTTACAGACAGATAAGAGCTAATCTTGAAATATGTACAATACATCTATACATTAAAGAAACTATGATATGCTAAGATCTTTGGGGAGGGCACCAACTCCAAACATTTTATTACATTTCTTTCATAATTTTCAAAGTTAAAAAGGTGCTTCCTCCTTTGAGAGTCCAATCAGATTTTTAGCATGTGTTGGATGATGTGTTGTCCTCCAACTTGTCCTCCTCCCATCGCCGATGTTGATGCTCCAAGATCATACCTCTTGTAGCCTAAAATTCACTGGCTCATGTCCATGAGCTCCTATACTATCTTTCCATGCTTCAATGTCTTCTCTTTCACTTCACCCAAATGTATATTGTTCCTGGATGGCCCTTTCCATTTTACCAAACATTCAAAATATGTTTTCCTTCCTGGGTCTTCTACTCAATTCTTTGATCTATGATCTCTTCTATTTGTGGTTTGCCATGCAGCACCATGTCTCCAATGAACCTTCTCCTGGTCCTCTGTCTCCTTTGTGTCTTCCATCTTGCAAGGATACATGTCTGCTACATTAAAGATTGGTGATATACCAACATACTTCCCAGACTAATCTCATAAGAATTTGCAATAAACTTTCTTAGATCTTGTATCCCATCTTCTTCATCTTCGAACTTGTTGTATTTTCCCTGGAATCTCCTTCCTCAAGTGTGCTAGAACTAAATCACCAACATCGCTTCACCTCCTTCTTATATGCCCGCTCTTATAATTGGATTTGTATTGTAGCTTCTCCTAATTTGCTCATGCCTTTCATCTCAACAACAAAATCTTCATTTTGCGCTCGTAACTCTCACTCTATCCCAACTTTAATCCCAAATTTTGGGTGCATTCCATACACAATTTGAAATGGACTCTTTCCCACATACATACCGCTTGGTGAATCATTGTATGTAAATCAGACGGGGAAGAATTTGATCCCAATGAAACTGATGTGTAGTGACCAAACTCCTCAACAAGTTTCTTAAACTTCTATTTACCACCTCAATTTGTCCATCCAGATGAGGGGAGATATGTCAACTCCGAAGGACAAATTTGTCCCCAAAATTCTCTTCCATACGTTCTCCAAAATACCCTACAAATTTATATATCTTTGTTCCCAGACAATGCTCCTAGGCAAGCCTTGTAGCCTCACAATCTCTTTGAAAAAGCTTCCATATATGAGTAGCATCACCGGTTTTTTGACATGGTATAAAATGTGCCATCTTTGAGAATATTTCAATCACCACAGCTAGAATCACTTCCCTCTCAATCTTTGGTAATCTTAGAACAAAATCCATGCTTATAGCATCCCAAGGTTTGTCCTGAAGGCAATGGCTGGTATAGACCCATATGTTGTCTTCCTCGAGTGGATGGACGAAAGGATGAAGGAGGATGGACACGGATGGAGCCCCGGATGGATGGAAAGGAATGGATGGATGGATGGAATGGAGCCGGATGGATGGATGGATGGATGGAAGGATGGATGGACAGGAAATGGAAAGGAGGATGGATGGATGGAATGGCCGGACAGTGGAATGGAGGATGGATGGATGGAATGGAGGATGGATGGATGGACGGACGGAAAAGAAGGAGGAATGGATGGAAGGAAGGAAAGGAATGGAATGGATGGATGGATGGATGGATGGACGGACGTGGGATGGATGATGGAAGGAGGAAGGAAGGAATGGAATGGAAGATGGAATGGACGAGTGGAGCCGGATGTGATGGATGGAGGAAGGATGGACGGATGGAGGATGGATGGATGGACGGAGGATGGAAGGAGGAAGGACGGATGGAGGATGGATGGATGGAATGGAATGGAAGGATGGACGGACGGAGGAAGGGATGGATGAGGAATGGATGGATGATGGAAGGAAGGAGCCGAGGATGATGGATGGATGGAATGGATGGATGGAATGGAGGAAGGAGGATGGATGGATGGATGGAATGGATGGAATGGAGCCGGATGGATGGATGGATGGATGAAGGATGGATGGATTGATGGAATGGATGGAATGGATGGACAGGAGCCGGAGGATGGATGGATGGATGGATGGATGGATGGATGGAAATGGAAATGGAAATGGAATGGATGGATGGAAGGGATGGACGGAAGGAAATGGATGGAATGGACAGGAATGGATGGATGGACAACGCTAACTCCTTCTGCTTTTGAAGACTCAAAGGGTTTCGACCCTTGATCTACACCTTGAGCTGTTCCAACACTTAGAATCTGAAAAGTTTCCCTTTGCCTTAGATAAATTCGACAAATCTGAAGAGTGTTGTCCCTTCGGGTGAACTCCTTGCAGGGGACTTTCAACAAAAACGATATTCTCAAAGGAGTACATGCGCACATTCCTTGCGCAACCTATGCAACACCCCTCTATCTCTTCTGAGCTTCAAAGTATTTCCAAAGACTCCTGGTCTCATGACTTTGTGTGGGAACCTGCGCTCCCTTGACCATAGGTTTCAAGAGAAAGAATTGAAGCTTATACAAAGTCATAAGTCCAATCATAAAACACAAAACCATATGCATGAACAGGTGAAAACAATAACATTAAACCTATTCAAGCAATTAGCTCAGAGATAGATGAAAACACAAACACTTGAAGCAAAATCCTTATCATATATTCAAGTAAAATATGTATATACAAAGTTCTTACAAAGCCTCTCTGTGATTCTTTTTACAATAGCTCAACAACAAGCTCTTCTTCAACAACAAATTCTTCTACTATTCAACGATAATAATTCAATAACTTTTCCAATGAGCAAGAAAATGCATTATATACATGAAGGGGCTTCTAGATCCTTCCCTCCTTTCTACTCCACCGCCTCCTATAATAATAAATGGAGAGCATTTACAGACAGATAAGAGCTAAGCTCGAAATCTATACAATACGTCTATACATTAAAGAAACTATGATGTGCTAAGATCTTTGGGGAGGGCATCAACTTCCAAACATTTATTACATTGCTTTTCATGATTTTCAAAATTCAAAAAGGTGCTCCCTCCTTTGAGAGTCCAATTAGATTTTTAGCATGTGTTGGATGATGTGCTGTCCTCAAGCCTGTCCTCCTTTTAATGTTGATGTTGATGCTCCTCGTGATCATTGTTTTCTTCGTAGATATGACACCAATTGGGATGTACATTTCTTATATTGTGCGGGAAATATTTTGTGGCATGGTTGGTCGAAGCTTCACATATATCACAATAAGTTTTGATCTGGTTGTGCGTTACTGCTGGGCCTAAGGCATCAGTAAATTTGCAGTAGTATTTAGTGTGTCCTTCGCTAGAGTAAATGGTACACCAGAGTTCATCGTGAGTGAGTAATATTTTTTTAATTGTCTGTTGTAGCTCCATGATCTTGTCTCCAATCATTTTTCAGCGCTTGATGAATTAACCAGGCCTTCATCATCCTTTTCAATCCTATGAGTTCTTTTGAGGATTTATTCACATGTCAAAAGGTCATACATCCAATGGAGCTCTGATATTTTGTAATAGACTCGCTACATACCATTGTACTAGTATATTTTCGTCGATCATGTATGGTATTTGACTTAGTAAATCCTTGTATCTTTTGTTGTATCCTCACACACTTTCACCTAGATTATGTTTTATTTTAGTTTTATGCTGCCATATGGATTATATATTGTGTCTTAAAAAATGAGAGGAAATTCTACTTTATTTCATTTTTCTGTACGTGTTTGATTGTTGGTGAAATTCATAAACCATGTAAGAGCTCTATATCGAAGTGCGAATCCAAATTAAGCCATTTTTTTCACGGGACTATCTCAAGTCGACTATATCTGCAACATCCCAAAATTTCTAACAAACAAACCAATGTCGTTTGCGATCTTCATATCCTTCGTAAATAGGGACGTGGTTGAGTCCCATTGTTGATTTATTTTTAGCAAATGGAATTATTGCAAGATATTTAGTCGTAGTCAACTTGGAGGTCAATGTAGTAATATTTTCTGGAGTCAAGGTCGAGTTGTTTGACTCAGTCGATGTAATCTGCAGATGTTCTTTAGTCGGGATATCTTCAATTTATAACTGTACTCATTCTTGGTTTAGGCTTGAGTTCTCTATTTGACAAGATTTATCTATATACTTGACAAGCCGTCTTCTACAGGGTCACGTCGGTTCACTTTCATTCTCTGTTGAGTTTGAATCTTCTAGAAGTAGTTTTAGCAGGGGGCGACGTCCGTGAGATATATTACATGAATTAGTGTGTCTTATAGTCAATTATGGGTATTTTCTTGTGCTTCGATTAACACTGCATCTCTTATTTTCCCATTATTATCAGTTCGATACCACACTCGTGGTGATTGTGTATCTATATGGAGTTGTTGTTGGAGAAAGTATGTAATGCATGGACTAGGACTTATTATAGGAGAGAGTGAGATTGTAGGCCCTGAATCATCAATTTCCATATCGACTTTATCATTGGCTTGCTGAGCGCCATCAACTGAGATACTCAATCGCAAGATTTCACTCCTCCCAGGAGCTGTTAGGGTGCTCTCAAGGGCTGCTCCAGTGAATTCCCATGCCTTGGTAGGTTTTCTATGAGTTTTTATGGGATCCTTTTCCTTTTGCAACTCTTCTCACTTCTTTTGCCTTTTGTCCCACTCTATTTTTTGGATGTTAGCTAAAGGTTTGTGAATCCACGTTTGACGTGGAGATTTCTCACTTGAATAAGTTATATTTTTCTCGACTCCCATCATTTTCGACTTGGGTGTGGTCCTACTTTGGCTTCGACTTCATTTTTAACTTTGAATTTGACTTAAGTTGTCTCACGGATCATCCAGGCCAGTGATGCCGTCCCAAATTACTCACAATTGATGAAGTTTATCATTTTAACTGATTTCATTTCTTTAATAAGTACTCCCAAGTTTCTTTGGTATCTTTGTAGTTAGCTTCCAAGAATTCTCTCCACTTTTCTTGTCTTTCTCGCCAATTTTGGAGGAGGATCTTTCAAGCGAGGTTGATAGTCGAAAATGTTGTTGACTCCCTTGTCTAGGAAGAATTTATGTAACATAGAGGGGATGATACAAAGGAACCCATCATGTAACTCGATACATAATTTATTCTTGATAGTTTGAACTGATTCTCTATCTTCGACTGCTTGATCTTCAATATAATCTTTTACAATCCTCTTGAACCACTCATTTATATTTGTTCTTCTTCTATTTGATGCAATACATGTATGAATTTGATCCAAAACCTCCTTGTCTGGTTCAGAATCAACACTATCACATTTAAAACCCCACAGGCCTTACCAATCGTTAGATCAACCAGTGGACAAAGATCGACGGTCTCCGTGGATTATGGAGATCCAAATTGCTTGTTGTTTATTGGAGAAATCAATCTCCGCAATCAGAAAGGTGCTCACCTGTCTCCTTTTAATCATGGTCGTTGATCATCCACCCCGATGAGATCAACGATGATGGATGATTACAAAACTCCAAATAACATGATGGTTAATTTCGCCTTCGATGTCCACAATGATTCCCATCCCTTGATCTGGCGCTTGTATATTCGACGGTCACAAATTGATCCAATCGTTGACCAGTCTTCCGATGAATCAAATGGCTGGCATTTGTTCTTTCTGAGAGGTGAACGGTTCACATTCTTCGTTCAGCGACGATCACTCGCTCTGTACACGACTCGACTTCTTCCCCGTAGATCGTCTCACGAATATACCTGTCAACTCAGAAGGAATTCTCTCGTTCTATCATGAATGCATAGATGAATATAACACGGTTAAACTAGAATTCACAACAAAGATTTCTCAACCCTACGATAACAACAATATACACAAAGAGATTTGAAGGAGAATCAATCATTCTTTGGTAATTCTATTCAAGTTTATAACATCTTCAGAACCAGTGTTCGTCTTCTTACATCCAACAAACCAGACAATCATCCAACCCTTTGCTTAATACAATTACACATATTTAAGCTCAATTGAGCCTCGATATTTTAAACAACCCGATCACTAAAAATCCTCTAATCACCTATAATTAAGAAACAACCCAAACTTCCTAACCACTAAGCTTCTTGATGCCTTCTAGAGGTATTACAAAGATTTATTACATAACAAAATGAAAAATTAGGGAACCAACTCCCTTAGTAAAGGTTTTTGACCTTTTGATTCAAAAGAGATCATTGGATTTAGATGCTCCTACATCAGACTCCCAGGGAAGAAAATAATTGTTGATCGTGTCTTCAGGATCAACATGATATCTCCGCACCTCTGATATTTGTTGAGGAAAAGATATGAATTTATCTTACTCAAGCATTTTCGAATCTTGCTTGATTAAGGCAAGATATTCAGAAATATTACCCTATGTTTTATAGCCTCAAAATGCATTTCCCAATCCACAAGTATTAATTACAAGGGCTTAGGTTGATTTTTTTAATCAAAATATTCTTGCAAAATATGAAATTTTTATATAATATTCTGAACATAAACAGATTGCAGAAAATAAATGTGGAGATCAAAAGTAAAAATAACCAAGTCACAGATTAACACAAATGAGACAGAATAACAATCACTGTATTTCATTCCAAGAAATCAAAAGTATCTTTCTCTTTAAAAAAATCCCTGTGAGGGCATGGACCAAGGTCAAACTGAGAAATCCCCGATGAAAACCATACAAAAGGACTCTAACAAGAAGTAAAAACTAAACTTTAAAATCTAGATCAGCTTGCCACAGACTGCTGCCCACTTGAATCTGCACAATATCCTTTATCAGTGATGAAACTCAATTCATAAACAAACAAGTCTACACAGACTATCAAAGATAGATCAACACCTCTGAAACAAGCATCTGAATGATATGGTTTAGCTTTGAACCTTGCTGTCTACAATAGGACCCTGTTGTCAAAAAGAGAATTAGGCTTTTAATGAATTGAAGAATGAATGAAAACTGAACTATCTCAATAAAACTCAAGAGGAAACCTTAGTATGCTTTCTCCTTCTATTCTCCCCTGTTCTTCCTTCTCATTTGGATTTTATGCATTCCAAATCAATTGAAGTAGTTCAACTACCTCATTTAGTTAAGTTAACTAAAACTTAACTAGTTTTAGTTTAGGGAAAGTAATAATAATAATAATAATAATTAAGGGTCTTTTTATTAAATAATAACTTAGTAGGTGGGACCCCTTGTGACTCCCTTTTATTTCTTAACAAAAATAAACATAATTAGACAATCAATTAAACACATGCCTCCTTGTGGCTCCCATAATTATTTCCACAATTTGAAATTCAAATATAAGAAATATTTCAAATTATATCCAAAATATCTAAATATCCACATTATCCCAAAAATAGTTTGTTGTCCAAAACTTTATGCAGTCCACTGTCTTCAATAAATCAATTATAAACACATAAATCAAAATCCATATTTTCCACTTTGAGAGGCAATTCTTCTTTTGTCACTGTTGTCCCCTTTGGACTTCCCTGAATTAGCCTTAGGTTGGGTGGAACCTTGAGGCTTAATCTCACTAATAACATGGGAGCAATCGTCCCTCAAGTGCATATGAGAGGACACTGACTTGGCTGAGTCACTTGAAGGAGAGGAGGGGGAATCAACAACTTTACCTTTGTCATGCACGTGGGGAGCCTCGATTTTGAGTCGTTTGCTTGCATGGGAGGACTGTACATGTGAGTGTGTAGGAGCAATTTTAGCATTTGGGTTTACATGTGGAGAAGGAGGGGGCAATGGCAAGTTGGGCTAGCCACGATGGTGGGAGACTGCCAGATGAACAATCTCCTACCATCCATCATTCTCGGGAAGTTCTAGTTGAAAATATACATGGGGAGGCACATGGATACCATGAACATTTTGGGGCTAGAAGGGAGGCCTCTCTGGTCTAGGCTGAATTATCTCTTGCCCAATACAATTGAAAAACCTAGATTGAAAAAGCTGGTTCAACTCATGAGGATCGACATCGAAATGAATTGAGAATCTGGCCCTTCTAGGCCCTCTGCCATTTACCTCTTCCCCTATTGTTTCTGCCATGTCTGCCTCTGCCGAAGAAGCTCATCCTGTATGCAAAAATTATTAGCAACTAGCTCTTAACCAACCATACATGACATTCTCTTTATATGAAACAAATTTTGGCTCAAAAATTAGCATAAGACCCATGCAATCCAATCCATACAATTTATTTAATAATTTCCAAATGAGCAGAGGGTGAAATAGGGTTCATGGGATATCTAGGGGTATTGTAATAAGCGAAAAAGTGATATCATGACAGGGAGTAAGAATATGAGTACTGCTCGACAATTCATTAAATAACTTACTGTGCAAACAATACCAAAATATATTAGCTTCCATCTACTTTTGTGTTATATTTTACCACTGTCATACAAAGTTTTAATTTTATTTAGTGAACAGGGCATGTAAAAATGAATTTGGGATCGTGAGGGGGTTATAATGAGCGAAAACGTAAGAAAAGGAGAGGGAATAATACATATATTGTTCATAAATAAATTAAATCAAACACCAATCATAACTTTGTTTCAATTACAATCCAAAAAGAATCCACTTTCAAGACCCAAAACATTTACTGCTCCTTAATTGCATACAAATTGCTCGTTGTCTTTGATAAAATAAACTATTCAATTTCCAAGAATTCTTCAATTATATAAATCTGTGCATCCTATATGATAACCATGCAAATATCATTTCCAATTCCATAGTAACATCATAATCATTCGAGCCACAATCCTGTATGCTGACCCTTTCCTTTTAAAACAAACATAATATTCCCGGTGATTCCAATTATCCATATCCAATGTTTAATTCTTGAAATCAAATAATAATAGACCCAACATTAACCACCAACAATCGACTTCCAATACTGACACAGTCCACTGACATCAAACAATAATCGGGCCCAATTTAATCACACACAGGTCAACAACAATATAATCATCGACACCAATCTTGATTCGACAATAGCATTTAACCCAAAACATGTAGCCCTGAGTTTGATATCTGTGTGCATTAACATGTACATACTTTCCTTGAAAATAAATGATCCATAAAAGACAGAACCATATAATGCACGAAGAGAACATAACCATATCGACACACATGTGTCTCTTTTAAACTTGACAGGACCAAGATCATGTTTGGTGAAACAATCACTCACACAGGTGCCTTTGAAACTTTAAATGGAATCATGATCATGCTAGGATTTAGCACAATGATGGATGGAATAACCATGAATCAATCAAAAGGAAAATTCTCCAGATTGTAGGTAACCCATATTTTTTTTCCTTTTCAACAAATTTATCACAGAGAGGAAACACAAAGACTCGACTAAGAGATGGTCTTTGAAGTGAGAGAGCCCGTGCATTTATTTTTTAGTGAAAATACCAGTCATTTAACTTGTGATCAAAATGTTGACAGAGAAAAAAAATGTGTCCGAGGAGAACATAAATAAATTGATCTCAATAGAACCAAGTTGGGTTCTTTAAAACTTTATTTCAGAGAGGTAATAAAAGTGTGCTTAATCGTCGAAGACATAGAGAGCTCATAATCCTTTTACCTCCTGAAATAAGTTATCACCAAGAAGCAACCACAAATAATCAAGTATATTCTTGGAACAACAGAGAGCCATGCTCTTTTGAAATCACCATAGTCTTTTAACTTATAACCCCAAAGTCTTGACAGAGCTAAAAGGTGCCCAAGTATAAAAACGTCAATTCGAACTCAACAACCCAGGTACACACAGTTGTCTCTTAAAACCTTATTGCAGAGAGGAAACGAGGGTTTGTCTAAACAAGGAATAATCCTTGAAGACATAGAGAGTATATGTCTCTTTTGAACACCAATGACGTCTATAACCTTTGAAACAAATTTGACAGTGAGGCTTACCAACATATCGGTCAGTCACTACAACAGAGATGAGAGGAGCGAATGCTTAAAACTCTTGTGAAAAGAATGCCAGAGCACAAATCATGGTCACTAAATACATACACATGCCTCCATTTAATATTCTAGGCAAAACAAAGATTGGACTGTTGAATGCTTTCGATGATAGTGACAGTAAGAAAATCCATAACAAACAATAGCTCAGGGCTCAGCCAAACAGAGCAAGAACAATACCACTATCGACAGTTACATTGCAACCTGGGAAATGAATCACAACAACGAGCGAGACGAAAAAGGGGCGACAACAACTGATACCCAGACTAGTGGTAAAACCTAGAGCGAATAAAACTCAAAGCTTGTTGCGCTATTGACATAATTTTTCACAGAGAACCATAATAAACCCCAAGCTGACCGACATTTGTTTAAATCAATAACCAATGCGCATGATTTACAAAGCAACAACACCCATTACTTCCCTTCAAAATGCCAACATTCCACAATAATCATAGAGAACACCATAACACAACATTGATACCCAGTTGAAGACTCAATAAGAACACATAACTCATGCAATCCTGAGCCAACCAAATGATTCATAATACAGAGAGACCATCATGGATGGAAAGCAAAGAACCATACCTGGAAAAATCACTTCAAGGAAGATCTAGCCCGTGTTTTCCACTTCAAAACCTGAAATCGCAGAGCTTCTACAACCAACAGAGCAAAATGAAACTATGGCTAGGGTGACGGGCTCAAGGGTGGTTTGGAGTGATGTGCAATAAATGCACGTCGCTTCCTCACCTGGTGCTATTCCATTCAACGTACTAGCCAACCCATTACCATAACATCAACCATTAAATTCAATACAATAACCATTGCATACATTTAATGCCATATCCATTGTATAGTGTGCCACCCGAATCAGATCAAACTTTAACCATAACCACATGTTAAACATTACCATGTATGTTCACATATAATCCTTTAACCAGACACATAGTATAACAATTAGGTCCATTACTTTCCATTTGTAACAATTATATATACATTCAAGGTTTATATATAATCCTTTTGCCATGGCCTTAGGACTTATCCATAGTTTTTTCCCCTTTTTGTTTTGAGCTAGCTCCCATATAATCATACTATCTTTTGCATAAAATCATGTATAAATTATTAATTAATGTTATAACATAACATAACACCTCTAAAAAAACATAATCCTCATATCCATAACACTGCCCTGTATTGCGAGTGAATATCAACAACATTTAGCAACAATGCATCAACCATCCATGATGTTAAAACGAATGAAACCAAGACTGCATCATCAATTGTAGAAGACTGTGTAGACATTATCATAGCAACAACAAACATATAAGTGTAACACATCCATCATATCACCTCTAGTCTACAAGGGGGTCCCACCTACTAGTTAATTATTATTACCATAAATAAATAATAGAGCTTAGCAATCCTTTTGCGGGTAGATTCATTGTTGCGATTTTAATCGTCAACTAACTAGCAGCTCCAGAGGGAAATCTGTTTCCAACAGCTTAAGAACTCATATTGTCTAGTTTTGCAGACCATGTAAACATTAGATCAAGAATATAGACATCATAATGATTATGCAATAGGGGGAAGTGAGTGGTTTAAGGGAAAAATGATTAGGATTTTAGGAATAACTCATGGAAAGTGTTCAGTATGAGGGGGTTTATCCCTGTATGCATAATCATTCGATTAATCATGTGAAAGCATTCCTGACTTCAAGGAGAAAAAATTTCTGGTGTGCTCTTTTGAATATTGGAGTGGATGGAAGAAAAGGAAAGTAGAAAAGGGATAGTACCAAGCATCTTATATAACAACAGTTGAAGCAGATAACAATTTCAATGATGCTTTCAAGGGGAAACATCATGACAGTTGTGTAACATGATTGTTATTGATTAACAATACTTTTCATAATAACGTCGCTATGGAAAAACTGATCCAACATTTCATTTTGACAAGAAAGGAAGTCAATAAAAGAAACATAATAGCAAGAAACAAAATTGCATAATGAAACTGCAGAATTGAAATAAGCAGAAATGAAATAATAGTGATGTAAAATCAAAGCAAATAAAACAAACTATAATACAGAAAAAATTCCGTACAACATTTAAACTTTCAAGTTGGTTCCACATAGTGTTTTAAGTGGGAATCATTGGTGCTATATGAAAACAACTGCTCTTGCAAGTCCTTTAGGATATAAGAATTTGCGCCCATGAAAAAACGATCTTAAAAGGACCCAACCATAACTTTTGGAACTTTGAAGGCCTTCCTCTATTGGCATGAGCTGAATCCCACAACAATACCTTCTCATTAACCTTAAATTTGACAGCTTTGACACTTTTATTGAAATATCTTTTAACAGTTTGTTGTCTTCTCTTGATGTTATCCAAGGCAAACATCCTTTGCTTCTCTAAAGCCAAAAGTGCATTCATTCTTTGAGATATATCAGAAGAATTCAATTCTTCAATCTGTAGCATTAACCTTAGAGAAGAAATTTCCAGCTCGGTAAGCAGAATGGTTTCTTGACCATAAAGAAGCTGGAAAGGAGTGCAACCAGTTCTCACCTTGGTGGTAGTTCGATCTTCCCAAAGGGCGTAAGTGAGGAGAGTGTGCCATTGACGAGGCTTATCTTCAATGAGCCTCTTGATAATTCTTACCAGATTCTTGTTTGTAGACTTGACCTGCCCATTTCCTTGGGGATAATAAGCTGATGAGGTAAAATGTTTAACCCCCAATTTAGTTAAAAATTGGGTCATCCTAGCAGAAATAAAAGCGATACCATTGTCTGTAATAATTTCCAAAGGAAGACCAAATCTGGACAAAATATTAGTCTCAAGGAAATAAATCACCTACTCATCCTGCAAATGCTTAAGTGGGACAACTTCAGTCCATTTTGTAA
>SNQJ01S0190288.1:20944-34538 GCA_010110895.2 Picea sitchensis
CCGATTCCCCGAATTGACGACCTCCTTGATCAGATCATAGGGGCCAAATACTTCAGTAAGATTTATCTGAAGTCTGGCTACCACCAGGTCCCGATAGAATAGACAAATGTATGGAAGACCACCTTCAAGTCAAAGGAAGGTCTTTTTGAATGGTTGGTCATGCCTTTTGGTTTGACAAATGCTCCAACCACTTTCATGAGGATGATGGATGATATCTTGCGACCATTCACCAATACTTTTGTAGTGTTGTATCTTGATGACATCCTCATTTACAGCAAGACTTGGGAAGAACACTTGCAACATATTCAATAGGTTTTGCAAACCTTGCGACAGCACAAGCTATACGCCAACTTGGAAAAATGATCCTTATGCATGGACAAGGTCCATTACCTAGGCTACATCGTTGATCAGCATGGTGTACATGTGGATCCATCCAAGATCCAAGTCATACATGACTGGTCATCCCCAAACACACTCACTGAGCTATAGATCTTCTTGGGCGTTGCCAATTTCTACCGCAGGTTTGTGTTGATATTCTCCCATATTGCATGGGCCCTCAACCAAGTAACCAGGGGTGGTGGTAAGGAGAAATTTGTGTGGGGCCGGTCCCAACAACAAGCGTTTGATGATTTGAAGAAGCGCTTATGTCAGCCCCATTACTATGACTACCAAACCTGTAGTTTCCCTTTGAGATCGAGACAGATGCTTCATACTATGTTGTGGACATCGTTCTCACTCAGAACGGCCACCCTGTGGCCTATCATAGTGGGACACTATCAGATGTTGTCTGTAAGTACCCTACTTACAAAAAAGAAATATACTAAATTATGCAAGCCTGTCGCCAGTGGAGACATTACATTCTTGGGAAGAAGACATTCATCCACATTGATCATAAGCCATTGCAGTTCATGCATACACAAGGCAAATTGCAGAACGATCGCCATCATAAGTGGTCCACATACTTGCAGCAATTCCACCTCAACATCAAGTATAAAACATGAAGCACCAACCATGACGTTGATTTCCTTAGAAGAATTCCAATTGCGACACTCACCACGGTTCTAGAATATTGTGGCCATGAGACCTCTGGATGGCCCCAACTCTATGAGACAAACCCAGACTTCACCACCACCTACCAAATGTTGGGTGCAAACACAGTTTTCTCTAATTTCCATCTTTAGGACGGGATGATGTGTCATTTTGGTCCATATTTGTGTTCCATCAAGCGAGCAAGTGAAGCTGATCTAGGAATACCACTACAGTCAGATGGTAGGACACATCGATGTCGAAAATATAGTGGCAATGCTGCAAAAACATTTCTACTAGCCGAAACTTCGACAGGAGGTCAGCAAGTATACCAGGCCATGCACTGCTTGCACTATTGCCAAACCGACCACTAAGAAATAGGGCATGTACACCCCTCTTCCTACATCTGACAAGCCATGGGAATCCATCTCAATGGACTTCATGTCAGGTCGCCCGTCCACCAAGCAGGGAAATGTCTATGTTTTTTTGGTTGTTGATCGCTTTTCTAAGATGGTGATTATGGTCGCTTGCAAGAAGAGAATCACAGCAGAGGCCACTACCAAGATCTTATTTGAACGAGTCTTGGTACATTTTGGAATCCCACAAACCATTGTCTTATATCGGGACAGTCAAATTCTCATCACATTCTGGTCGAGCCTCTGGTCACTGCTAGACACCAATCTCACCAAATCCATGGCCTTCCACCCCCAGACAAATGCCCAAACCAAGGTCGTAAATCGAATGATTGTGCATATCATGCGCATGTATAATTCCAAGCACCCTCGCACATGGAATGAGATCCTTCCCTATGTTCAGCACAGCTACAATCGAGCCATGCATAGCTCAACAGGCCACATCCCCTTTCAGATGAGGTTGGGCTTCCGACCATTAGGTCCCATAGATGTTGCATAACCCCTTGCAGTCACCTCGATCGACTCATTTCCTGCTCCAACTGAAGCTGACAAAGCCACCTGGTCCATTGAGTGGGTCCAGCACATCCGCAAACAGGTTTAGGATATCCTACAAAAGTCCAATGACAAGTACAAGTAGTGCCATGATCAACATCAGGTGCCACATAAGTTTCAGGTGGGTGACAAAGTTTGGTTGCACTTGCAGAAAGAATGCCTTACAGGACCCCATCAAGGGCTTCTCCCAATCCATTATGGGTCGTACACCATCACCAAGGTTGTGGGTGATAATTCTTTTGAGCTCAACATTCCTCCTTTCCTTGGCATGCACCTAGTGTTCAAGGTGGATCTCCTTCGACCTTATTTCCCACCATTATTGGACACTTTAGAGATAGCAGAACAACTGACACCAATAGAGCTCAACCCCTACTACATACAACAGGAATCTAGTGATCATATTATGGATAAACAGTTCAAGGGAAATCGCTAGCAAATGATCCAGCCTTATCGAGTTGTCAAAGCAGGGCAGCTCCTGCACTAAGGCAAGTGGCTCACCCAGGGCCAAATTCAGTAGAAATTATTCATCTAATGGGGGAACTCAACGCAATGGAGACCATTGCTTCCTAATAGGGGAGGATTGATCCAGATAGATTTCGGTGGCCTCCCACCTATTCCAACTGGCTCATTTTGGCAGTTTGACAGTTTTTTCCTGGTTTTTGGGTCCCTGACTTTCGAGGCCGTTTTGAGGCCCTAAACAACATTTTTAGGGCTCGCCACAGTCAAAATATTTATTTTATCAAATTTTGATCGCAACATGTGTATTCCTCATATAGACCTTTCCAACGGGCTATCATGCGCCTAAAACAGATATCGTATGCAAAATATACGACCCTGGGAAGTTGATGTACTAACTTACCCAAACGGGGCCCACATGACTTTTGGCACTTCATCTCCTAGGGTTAGGTTTTTGGATGTCTAGGGTTTTTGAAATTCTTGTTTATTGTAAAAAAAGGCCTTCATAGCCTCATTGTAATCATCTTCTTGCGAATGAGCGCAACCATCACATCTTTTCTCAGAGATAAGCCACCACCATTCTAGCAAGCTTGCTTTCCACTGCATTTTATAGTTTCAGCTTATTTCCTTATTGAATATAAACCAATTTTATTGTATATCTGTTATTTTGTGTTAAGCATATTTTGATAATAATTTGTATTCATTTTGTTCTTCTCATAAAATGTGGATCATCATCTCTGGAGGACATTATGGAGGAAGTTGGGTACAAACCTTAACTTCAGTTCAGCATATCACCCTCAGATTGATGGGAAAACAGAAGTTTGGGGAATATTTTGAGGAGATTGGTATATGAGAACCGAAAGCAATGGGATCAATTGCTTTCCCAAGAATAATTTGCTTATAATGATTCTCCAAACAGAAGTACAGGTATGAGTCCATTTCACATAGTTTATGGAATGCATCCAAGGGGAGTATATGAATTAAGAAATCTAGGAAAGAAAGAAATGAGGAGTCCTGGTGGTGAATATTTTGCAGTCAGCATATAGGCAATGCAGGAGAATGTAAAGCAGAAACTACAGGAAAGCAGTGGAAAAAACAAGCAAAGAGCTTATATGAAAAGAAGGCAAGTGGATTTTCAGGTTGGTGTCTTGGTCATGGTATATTTGAGAAAGGAAAGGTTTCTTGTAGGGACATATAACAAATTGAAGCCAAAGAAAATTGGGCCTTGTAGAATACTGAGGATATTTTCAGCAAATGCATATGAGGTAGAGCTTCCATATGACATTGGAATATCTCCAATATTCAATGTGGCAGTCTTGTATCCCTTCGAGGAATCAGATAGTGGAACAGCAGATGAACTTGTAGGTGAGGAAAATCATATCGAATGGGAAGAACAATTACCTAAGAAGACACAACGAGAAATTGAGGAAATTTTGGACAAAAGGATGATAAAGAAAACCAGAGGCAAAGAGTACTTTCAGTATTTGGTGAAATGGAAAAGTCAGCCAGCAGAGGATTTTACTTGGATGACAACAGTGTTGACGATTAAAATCGCAACGATGAATATTGCCTGCAAAGGATTGCTAAGCTCTATTATTTATTTATGATAATAATAATTAACTATTAGGTGGGATCCCCTTGTAGGCTAGAGACGATATGGTGGATGTGTTACGCTTATATATCTGTTGATGCTATGATAATGTCTACACAGTCTTCTACAATTGATGATGCAGCCTTGGTTTCATTCATTTTGACAACATTGATGGTTGATGCATTGTTGCTAAATGTTGTTGATATTCACTCGCAATACAGGGCAATGTTATGGATATGAGGATTATGTTGCTTTCGAGGTGTTATGTTTTGTTATAACATTGATTAATAATCTATACATGATTTTATGCAAAAGATAGTATGATGATATGGGAGCTAGCTCAAAACAAAAGGGGAAAAATCTATGGATAAGTCCTAAGGCTATGGCAAAAAGATTATATATAAACCTTGAATGTATATATAATTGTCACAAATGGGAAGTAATGGACCTAGTTGTTATACTATACACATGGTTAAAGGATTATATGTGCACACACATGGTAATGTTTAACACATGGTTATGGTTAAAGTTTGATCTAATTCGAGTGGCACACTATATAATGGATATGGCATTGAATGTATGCAATGGTTATTGTATTGAATTTAATGGTTCATGTTATGGTAATGAGTTGCTAGTATATTGAATTGAATAGGGCCAGGTGGGGAAGCAATGTGCATTTACTACACGTCACTTCAAACCACCCTCGAGTCTGTCACCCTAGCCATAGTTGCATTTTTCTCTGTTGGTTGTGGAAGCTCGACGATTTCAAGTTTTGAAGGGGAAAACACAAGCCAGCTCTTCCTTGAAGCGATTTTTCCAGGTATGGTTCTTTGCTTTCCATCCATGATGGTCTCTCTATATTATGAATCATTTGGTTGTCTCAACATTGCATGAGTTTTGTGTTCTACTTGAGTTTTCAACTGGGTATCAATGTCATGTTATGGTGTTCTCTGTGATTATTGTGGAATGTTGGCATTTTGAAGGGAAGTAATGGGTGTTGTTTCTTTGTAAATCCTACGCATTGGTTATTGATTTAAATAAATGTTGGTCAGCTTAGGGTTTATTTTGGTTCTCTGTGAAAAATGATGTCAATAGTGCAATAAGCTTTGAGTTTTATTCACGTGGGGTTTTACCACCAGTCTGGGTATCAGTTGTTGTCACCCCTTTTTCATCTCGTTCATTGTTGTGATTCGTTTCCCATGTTGCAATGCAACTGTCTTCGAAGATTAAGCACACTTTTATTACCTCTCTGCAATAAAGTTTTAAAGAACCTGACTTGGTTCTATTGAGCCCGATTTATTTCTGTTCTCCTCGGGCACATTTTTTTGCTCTGTCAACATTTTGATCACAAGTTAAATGACTGGTATTTTCTTAAAAAAAAAGGGCACGGGCTCTCTCACTTCAAAGACCATCTCTTGGTTGAGTCTCTGTGTTTCGTCTCTGTGATAAGTTTGTTGAAAAAGGAAAAAAAGTATGGGTTACCTATAGTCCCGAGAATTTTCCTTTTGATTGATTCATGGTTATTCCATCCATCGTTGTGCTAAATCCTAGCACTGTCATGATTCCATTTAAAGTTTCAAAGGCACTTGTGTGAGTGATTGTTTCACCAAACAAGATCTTGGTCCTGTCAAGTTTAAAAGAGACACATGTGTGTCGATATGGTTATGTTCTCTTCGTGCATTATATGGTTCCATCTTTTATGGATCATTTCTTTTAAAGGGAAGTCTATACATGTTAATGCATATGAATATCAAGCTCGGGGCTATATGTTTTGGGTTAAATGCTATTGTCGAATCGAGAATGGTGTTGATGATTATATTGTTGTTGACCTGTGTGTGATTAAATTGGGCTTAATTATTGTTCGATGTCAATGGACTATGTCAGTCAGTATTGGAAGTTGATTGTTGGTGGTTAGTGTTGGGTCTATTATTATTTGATTTCAAGAATTGAACATTGGATATGGATAATTGACATCACTGGGCATATTATGTTTGTTTTAAAAGGAAAGAGTCAACATCTAGGATTGTGGATCGAATTGTTATGATGTTACTATGGAATTAGAAATGATATTTTCATAGTTATCGTATAGGATGCACAGGTTGATATAATTGAATAATTCTAGGAAATTGAATTGTTTCTTTTATTAAAGACAATGAGCAATTTGTATGCAATTAAGGAGTAGTTAAATGTTTTGGGTCTTGGAAGTGGATGTTTTTTGGATTGTAATTGAAACAGAGTTATGATTGTTGTTTGATTTAATTTATTTATGAACAATATATGTATTATTCCCTCTCATTTTCTCACGTTTTTGCTCATTATAACCCTGTCACGATCCCAAATTCATTTTTACACAGCCTGTTCACTAAATAAAATTAAAACTATGTATGACAGTGGTAAAAGATGACACATAAATAGATGGAAGCTAATATATTTTGTTATTGTTTGAAAAGTCAGATATTTAATGAATTGTCGAGAAATACTCATGTTCTTACTCCCTATCATGATATCACTTTTTCGCTTATTACAATCCCCCCAGATATCCCGTGAACCATATTTCACCCCCTGCTCATTTATCAATTATTAAATTAATTTTATGGATTGGATTGCATGGGTCTTATGTTATTTATGAGCCAAACTTTGTTTCATATAAAGAGAATGCCATGTATGGTCTATTAAGAGCTAGTCTCTAATAATTGTTGCATACAGGATGAGCTTCTTCGGCAGAGGCAGACATGGAAGAAACAATAGGAAAAAAGGTAACTGGAATAGAGGGCCTAAAATGCCCAGATTCTCAATTCATTTTGATGTCGATCCTCGGGAGTTGAACCAACTTTTTCAAGCTAGGTTTTTCAATTGGATTGGGCAAGGGATAATTCAGCCTAGACCAGAGAGGCCTCCCTTCCAGCCCCAAAATGTTCCTGGTATCCCTGTGCCTCCCCATGTATCTTTGCAACCAGAAGTTCCCGAGAATGATGGATGGTAGGAGATTTTTCATCCAGTAGTCTCCCACCATCGTGGTTGGCCCAACTTGTCATTGCCCCCTCCTCCTCCACCTGTAAAACCAAATGCTCAAATTTCTCCTACACACTCACCTTTACAGTCCTCCCATGCAAGCAAACGAATCAAAACTGAGGCTCCCCACGTGCATGCCAAAGGTAAAGCTGCTCCTTTCCCCTCCTCTCCTTCAAGTGACTCAGCCAAGTCAATGTCCTCCTATATGCACTTGAGGGAAGATTGCTCCCATGTTATTAGTGAGATTAAGCCTCAAGGTTCCACCCAACCTAAGGCTAATTCAAGGAAGTCCAAAGGGGACAGCAGTGACAAAAGAAGAATTCCCTCTCAAAGTGGAAAATATGGATTTTGATTTATGTGTTTATAATTGATTTGTTAAAGACAGTGGACTGCAGAAAGTTTTGGACAACAAACTATTTATGGGATATTGTGGATATTTACATATTTTGGATATAATTTGAAATATTTCCGATATTTAAATTTCATATTGTGGAAATAGTTATGGGAACCACAAGGAGGCATGCGTTTAATTGGTTGTCTAATTATGTTTATTTTTGTTAAGAAATAAAAGGGAGTCACAAGGGGTCCCACCTATTAAGTTGTTATTTAATAAAAATACCCTTAATTATTATTATTATTATTACTTTTCCTAAACTAAAATTGGTTAACTTTTAGTTAACTTAACTAAATGAGGTAGTTGAACTACTTCAATTGATTTGGAATGCATAAAAGCCAAATGAGAAGGAAGAACAGGGGAGAATAGAAGGAGAAAGCATACTAAGGTTTGCTCTTGAGTTTTATTGAGATTGTTCAGTTTGCATTTATTCTTCAATTCATTAAAAGCTTAATTCTCTTTTTGACAGCATGGTCCTATTGTAGACAGCAAGGTTCAAAGTTGAACCATAGTATTCAGATGATTGTTTCAGAGGTGTTGATCTATCTTTGATAGTCTATGTAGATTTGTTTGTTTATGAATTGAGTTTCATGATTGATAAAGGATATTGTACAGATTCAAGTGGGTAGTAGTCTGTGGCAAGTTGATCCATATAAAGTTCAGTTTTTACTTCTTGTCAGAGTCCTTTTGTATGATTTTCATCGGGGATATCTAAGTTTGACCTTCGTCCATTCCCTCACAGGGAGTTTTGTAAAGAGAAAGATACTTTTGATTTCTTAGAATGAAATAAAGCAATTGTTATTCTGTCTCATTTGTGTTAATTTGTGAATTGGTTATTTTTACTTTTGATCTCCACATTTATTTTCTGCAATCTATTTATGTTCAGAAAATTATATAAAAAATTCATATTTTGCAACAATCTTTTCATTAAAAAAATCAGTGTAATCCCTTGTAATTAATACTTGTGGATTGGGAAATACATTTTGAGGCTATAAAACATAGGGTAATATTCTCGACTATCTTGCCTTAGCCAAGCAATATTTGAAAATGCTTAAGTAAGATAAATTCATATATTTTCTTGAACATTTATTTGGCAACCATACTGTAGAGATCTTCCATATCTCTCTGGTTGATTGTATGCTTGATTATCATTGAATATATTTATATTTCTGATTTTGATCCTTTGATTGTTTCTTTTCTTCATGGTTGTACCTATTGCGAGGAAGCCCAATATTGAGCTTGGTCTTAAAGATCAAACCAACATTGCTTTAACTTTATATAATACCATCTTAGAGACTGCTAATACCCGAGTTGAGCTTGAATTCTCATGGGCAATGATTGAACAAGACATAAGTGTATGAGAACGTTGGGAAGCTAGGCAAAGACAGCCTAGGAATCGGCTATACCTTTACTTTTTCCTATAGTCTTGATCTTCTTTTCATGTCCTTAAACCCTCGCATCTCTGGGAGAAGAAGAGGTTTATCACCTGAGATCAACCCTATTGCTGAAATAGGAAGAAGAAACATTTTTTTGTCAGCCCAACAAAGAACTCTAAGGGGACCTTTTTCTGATTCATCCAGTTCATCTTTCTCTCCCTTACCTAGTTCACAAGATGGCATCTAGTGGTGGCTCTGGTGGCACTGGAGGTGCTTCTTCATCTCAACCTTCAGCCTCGTCAGTGATTGGTAGATTATATAGTCATCAAGTCCCTATCCAATCTACTACAAACCCCGCCAAGGTCATAAAGAAGTATGGGCTCTTTCAGTTTGAAGAAGATGCTACAACTACTATGTGGCATGTTTCATCCCCTCTTATTCTAGCACCTTCTACTCATCCACTTCCTAAATTCAAAGAGAATCTCCCTAGGTTTTCAGGGAATAACACGATCACTACAAATGAACACTTGGTAGCATTTTCTAATGCCTGTCACAACATAGGAGCCAATGACAACGACACTTGTATGCACTTATTTGTTAATTCCCTTGAAGGGAAGGCAGCGGACGATTTCTTTGATCTTCCTCCCAAGATTCTTTCCACTTGGGAGGAGTTAGTTTATTGGTTTAAATCTACCTATGGGCAGTCTAAGAGCCTAGCTGAGCAGTTACAGGAGTATAATAACATTGCTTATAAAGAGGGTGAGACTATCGATTGTTTCAACTTGTGTTTCACCAAATTGTATAACCAAATTCCCGAACTTATTCGCCCTCAGAACCAAGTCACTTTTATGCATTATTATAATGCTTTACCTTCCCCCTACTGTCATAGGCTTGAAGAAAAGTCCATTGAAAACCTTGGTTCCGCTCTACATACTTGTTTATAGTATGAAGAAAAGCTTGAAAGAACAAGTCTTCCCAAGGGAGACTCAGTTAAACAGACAGACATGTCCGCTCTCTTACAGCTTGTACAAGACATAAATAACCGAATGATAGCAATGAGCGGAAGGGAAATGTCCCTTCACTTACCCCTGGGGCCTCATCTTCTTCTTCACCACCCTTTAGGAATCCTAACGAAAACAAATTTCAAACTAAATCCATCATGCCCCGCAGTTGGTGTAACTTTATCGAGGAACACCATGAGGAAAGTACTTGTGAGGTAAAGAAGAGTGTCAGAGATAAAATATTTGGTAAAAGGCCTTAAACTACCATTGTTGTTCTAGATTTTGTAGAGCCAGAGGATGTTATGATATAAATAATAGGAATAAATCCTATGCTCCAAAAGGTAAATATGATCCTCATCGCACTTCTTCTAGCCCAGGATCATCTTCACCAGCTGCTACTGTACAGGTTTCTAAAGTTCCTAACAATCAAGGAACTACCTCCCCTCTTCCCTCTTCCAAATACAACATTCTCAATCAATTGGCTAATATTAAAGCTGATGCTACCCTCCTGGACATGGTTGTCATCCCTGAGCAACAAAAGCATTTGAAAATTTTCATGGAAGGAAAAGCTTCCATTGTATTCAATCTCTCTTAAGAGGTAGATGAAGATGATTCAACTATAAATAAAGTAGGTGTACATAATTTTAGACACCCTGTAAAAAAAAACCCGTCTTTTTTTATTATTTTTGTAAAGATTATGGACAAAATAGCCCATTGTTGTCTCATTGACGGCGGTTCGAGCCCAAGTGTAATTTCGAAGATTATTATGGAAGAGCTAGGCTTGTCTTGTACAAATGAAAATTCCAGAAGCATGCTCTCTTATAATAGTTTACAACAATCAACCATAGGTGAAATCAAGGATGTGACCTTGGTTTTGTGGGCGCATCCTGAAATAAGGACAACCCTTAATATTCAGGTAATCGATATGCTAGTGAGTAATTACTTGATCATCTTAGGAAGAGATTGGAAAGCTTTGATGGGTAGATACCTCTCACTCAACGAGACACACTTATCTGTTCCTCGGAATGGTAAAAACATTATAGTCCTAAGAGAGGGAAGAATTTCACCTTATATAGAAAGCATCCCACAGCCTAATGTAAATTATATCGAGGAGTACATAGGAGTGTATTCCATATTTGTAGATGAGGACAACACTACCTTGGAACAAATCGACATAGAGGATGGGATCTGGCATATACACTTTGATGGTTCATCCTCTAATGAAGGAAATGGAGCTGGCATTATCTTGTACTCTCCTGTGGGTAAAATTCACAACTTTTCCTATAGGTTAGAGTTTGCTTGCACAAACAACATCACCAAATTTGAAGCGTTATTGCTAGGCATTGGAAATGCCTATAATTTAGGTTCTAGTCACCTTACAGTTTTTGGGGATTTCAAACTTGTTGTAAACCGTGTATGTAGGATATATTCTCCTAGAAACAAGTTAATGAAACGTTACACCCAAACTGTTTGGGCACTTATCTCAAACTTGCTATCTTTCAACATCACTCGTGTTAAAAGGGAATTGAACTCAATGGTTGACAATGTTAGTTGTTTTTACAGCCTCTCCTACTCGAGAACTTCTACCAAAAAGACCTAATTGCACCTTTCAATCTTTGTATCATCCACATATACCTAACAATGTAGAGTCATGGTAGGTCTTCCCTAGTGATGAGAGCATTTGTACTTTCATTCAAAATGAACCTTGTAAGCCTAAGGAAATTTTGTCAATGGAAGATAACAAAATTTTGAAGGGCTTGAATCCTCTAGAAAGTTCATTTTCATCTAGTGATGTAGGCAACAAAGAAAAACATAAAGAAGAGGAATCGAAAAGGAAAGTGGGTGAAACCATTTCCTTGACATTGGGACGCTCGACTGTCCAAAGAATGTTAAGATAGGTGCCCAATGTTCTGATGACGAAAAATTGAAGTTCACTGAGTTGCTTAGTGAATTTCAAGATGTTTTTGCTTGGTCTTATGAGGATCTTCGTGGTTTTGATCCTACTCTTATACATCATGCCATTCTTATCAAGGAGGGCATGAAACCGGTTAGGAAAAAACAAAGACCCATTAACCTTGCACTGGAAGCAACTATTCAAAAGAAGTTGGAAAAACTCTTGAAGACTGGGATCATTTTCCATGTTAAGTATTCTGAGTGGGTTTCTAATTTGGTTCCCGTTTGGAAAGAAACTGGTCAGATTAGAGTATGCGTTGATTTTTGTGCATTAAATAGGGCTAGTATAAAAGACCATTTTCCTCTCCCTAATATGGAAATGATTTTGCAACAAGTTGCAGGGTCACAGATGATGTCCTTACTTGATGTTTTTCTCTAGTTACAATCAGATCAAGGTAAAAAGGACAGATAAATATAAAACCACTTTTATTACACGTTGGGGAACTTTCGCTTATGAACATATTCCTTTTGTCTTATCTAATGCAGGTGCCACTTTCCAAAGATCTATGCAGGTAGCTTTTGACGATTTGATCGGAAAAATTATTCAAATTTATCTTCATGACTTAACTGTGTATTCTAAAAACCGATCAGATCATTTCATTCATCGTAGAAAGGTTCTCATGTATTGTAGGAAATTCGGCATTTTTTTAAATCCTTCCAAGTCTATCTTCAGTGTTACCAAGGGCAATCTCCTTGGGCATGTTGTTTTTTATTCAGAAATAAGCATAGATCCTGAAAGGATTGTTGTTATCCTAAATCTTCATGATCCTACTTCCAAAAAGGAGGTTCAGGCCTTTATGGGTATTATCAACTTTGTTCATAGGTTTGCTCCTGATTTTGCTGTAATGGTCAAGCCAATTCACAATATTGTTAAGAAAGATCGCTCCTTTTCTTGGACGGATGCCATCGAAAATGATTTCATAGGGATCAAGAAGGTAATCAGTTTCACACTGGTTTTGGCGAAGCCGGATTTTGAGAAAGAATTTATCATATATAATAATGCCACAGAGGAAGCAGTTTATGCTATCCTCGTGCAATATGATGACCAAGTTAATGAAAAACCAGTGGCTTTCATGATTCAAAGCTTGTTAGGTGGTGAGTTTAAATATTCTTATATTGAAAAGCATGCTTTCGCTCTTGTTAAAGCTATTGAAAAATTTTGCCACTTCATCTTAGGTAAGCACACGTTGGTAAAAGTCCCTTTACCTACTATCAAGTTTTTACTCTCACAGACTTATCTTTCAGGGAAGCTTGCACATTTGCTTGCCAAGATCTAGGAGAATTATATAACCATCATGACTTCTAAAACTATCAAGGGACGTGACTTAGCCCTTCACTTAGCTCAACATGTTGAAGCAAGTGAAGAAATTGATGAACAAGATAGTTCTCTATCAACACTATTTTACATTGACAATCAAATCCTTCATGTAGTTGAACATCCTTGGTATAAAGTTCCGGTGTATTACTTGCAAAATCAAATATGCCCCGATAACTTAGATACCCATGAAAGAAGAAGGCTTCATCTCAAATCTTCTAGATATGTCATTATAGGAGACTTCTTGTTTAGGAAATATGCCGATGGTATGTTACTTCGCTGTGTGAACAATGAGGAAGCACAGAAATATTTATAAGAGACTCATGGATCTTCAAATTTTGTTAATGTAGGAGGTCACTTTTCTGCTAAAACTATTGCTTTTACAATTATCAGGAAAGGGTACTATTGGCCTTCAATGTTTCATGATTCTTATAATTTTTCAAGATCTTGTGACAAGTGCCAGAAGTTTGTTGGGAAAGAACGTCTTTATGCTATGCCTTTAAAA
>SNQJ01S0190289.1:0-16420 GCA_010110895.2 Picea sitchensis
CTGTTTTCAAGCTAATGTCAATAGAGTAGGAAGTGGTCGTATCTTGTTTTGTCCACAGACCTCAGCGAGGAGCAAAAGGATTGGAGCGCAACTCGGAGCGTGTAGGGACAAACGTCGATTAAAATGTACTTCTATTATCTTCCCTTCTCATGCATTAGGTTTAGATAGATTTGAAAGGAAGTCAGTGTCCATGTTAAGCATTTTTATGTCTAGGGTTAAGGTCAAGCCTTATAGGTGATCTACCTGTCCGCAGGGAGATTTTCCTACAACAATTTTCTCCCTAAAATCCTTGAGAGACATTTTCTCCTTAAAAATCTTGGAGATCCCAATTTAGTGGATCTAGTGAGTGATCTTCTTCATGGTGGTTAAGCCTCCAAATCCTATATGATGAGGGAATTCCAAGGTGAGAGGGAGGGAGGAGAATCCACAAGGGCATCATCATTATGATCTTAAGACATTCAGGAGTGGGGCTGGAAAGGAGAAGCGTGGGGGAAGATCTGCATCACATCAAGGTGATTGTAAGTTTTACCCTTTGTTTCTCATTAATATAAGTTTGGCATATTCCCATACTTCTGTCTCTTTTAAGGTTACACATGAATACCATGCTTGTTTCACGTAGTTGGATTTGATTTTATCTAATCTCGTGCAAGTAGTAGAAGAGGAAGGTCCTTTACGTGCAGGGAGATCTTGATCAGGCTAGGACTAGATCCAATCCTGGAGCAACAAGGAGTAGCGAGGACAACCTTCAAAAAATGTGCACTCTCTTTTCCTTTCTCTCTTCTTGTTTTCATGTGTAAATAAACATGATCAAGGGATGTTAGTGTCCACTTTCTCTATTATGTATTAGCTGAAGAAAACACGGTTAAGGGGAGCTTAACCTATCCACAGGGGAAGATTTCTCACAACACCTTGGTGTGTCGTCAATTTGCTTGATGTACTCACTAGCATAATTGAAATATTCATATAATATGTACCCCTCTTCCACAGATTCCTCTGGTTTTTCCTTTTGTCGAACAAATCCCTTCATTGTTTTCATGTACGTCTCTAAGAAGAACATCCAAAAACATTAGAGCACCCCAAATAATTCAACCTCATCAGGTAGGTGAATTAGAAGATGGACTTGCAAGTCCATAAAACTTGTGGGTAGTTCCTTATCAAACATACAAAAAATCTCAATTATCTGTTGACACCACTGTGGAATGCTAGCAATATGAATCTCCTTTGTTGTGATCCAATGTACAAATGTAGATAATTTTGATATGGCACATCCCAGGTCTTGGGGGAAGTCATGTTTCACACAACCACGCATGAGAAAAGGATAGTGACACTACAAAATACACACACACATCATTATTTTCCATAAAACTGTAAGTGCATAACATACTTTTATCAACGATATAGAAGAAGAATCATGTATTTGACATACATACCCTTAGAAGGTTCATATGGTCATGTGATTTCAACCTCGATAAATTCCCTTTTATAGTGAAGCAATGTTGTAGAGTCGACCTATATAAAGAAGGTGCCTTCACACCCAATGTAACATCCTTTTCCATAGAAAGATCATCTTTCTTCGAAATCCATGGGACATCACCTTCTTTAAAATACCAATAGGAACCAACCTCTCCTCTAGTTTCGTTTTTTGGCCAATGTCTCTTTTTAGTATATTAAGCAATAAGATCTCTCCTAACCACCAATGTGTTGCTTTTATTTGATATGTGCCTCCATAAAGAAGATGAAACATTTTTTAATATATTCATGGGATCTAGTAGGTGACCAATCTTAAGATGCTCCCAATATGGAATCTCATAAAATACATATTTCCTTTTCACCCCAATGAGAATTTTCTCAACATAGGTGTCAAAAAATTCAGGATCATCGAACATAGGTTCCCCATTTGAATCAAACAAGTGTGTCCTTTTCTTCTTCTATGTGTCATATTACCTAATCCAATTTGTTGGTGTCATTATTTCAAGTCTTTGGGTTCTTTTTGGTTTACCATTGAAAGCAAATGCAACTCTTCTATAAGGGTGGTATTCCAAGACGAATACCCTTGAGCAGTTGTACACCGGTTTTCGTAGGTGGTTGGACCACCTAGCCTTTATAGAAGGTCCGCAACATTTACATCCATGATAGCCTTTTTTCACAAGACTTGTGATGTTATTGTATATAGAGCGCGTTAGTGTCAAAAATATAGTTGCACCAAATTAAGTATGCCAAATAATATTATAGATATAAACAAATCAATCAACATGCTTACTAGAGAAAACTCCTAGTCATGGATAATCGTGCGAGTTGTACGTACATATGCTATACAACATAAAAGGCCTCTACATTTGGATGGGTCTTGATACATCATATACATGTATCACTTCCCATAATTGCTTAAATTCAATGATCAATGGTTGGAGGTAGACATCCATTATCTTCATTTGTCTTCTACTTGGGACTATAAGAGTCAACATAAGATGTTCATTCTTCACAAACAACCATGGGGGGATACTGTTATTGATCACTACCACTAGCCAAACATAATAATTGGTGTTTTAGAGGGAATAAGAGTTAACTCCATCCATGGCTATGCTCAATCGTAGGCTCCATATTTCATACTTGAATTTATCGGGCCATGTAATTTCTATATACTTCACGGCTATTGAATTTGTTGGGATTCACATAAATCCCAACTCATTTCTATGTGAGGTATGCCACCCTTGCAACATGGCTAATTGTTTGCAATGAAATAAGTGTTGAATCCTTGGAATTATAGGCATGTGCCTCAATATATTATGAGGAGGACCATGTGCCTTACCTTAGTTTTTTGTTTATGTTACCTATCATGCCCACATTTTGGACATATCTCTTTGTCTACATGTTTGTTTTTTTATAGAATACAATCATTCAAACATGTGTGGTATGACATGTACCCAACACTCAACATTTTTTATATTTTCTTTTCCTTTTCACAAATATCGGGAAAGACATTATAACTCAGATGTACCTTATCTTTGAGTAACCTACAATTAGTGGGCAATAGAAATGCACATTGTCATTAAACATGAATAAAATCAACCATTTCTTCCTTCATTGTGTGACAAGATTCCTTAAAACATTAGGGGAATTAATGGTTAGTTACCTCAAAAGTGTTGAGAAACACATGTATGACATACCATACATTGCTTTCAAGTTGTACACTAAGATCATTGTTCCTAGTTGGGTAGACCTTGACCCCTGTTGACCAAAGAGAGGGGTGGTGGAAGAAGATTTCAGGATTTCGAAGAAGGTATCTACGACATCAACATCATCCCCTAGTTCATTTCACTGGAATGCATGTAACAATATTCCCTCCATGTCTTGGGTATCCCATAAGAAATCATCCATACCAATGTCTATATAAGTGCCTTCATCCCCAACATGTGATGAACTAGTGTTACTGTAGAATTTTTGAATTGGTGACTCAAGACATAGTGGGAATTGAATAGGTGGTTGATTCAACCATTCTTGGCATGCTTCCTCTCCGAGCTATGCTCATTTAAAAACAAGCTCGTGACTTGAAATCTTAGTGCGGTGCAACAATAGATGGTAGACATGTCACTCACCATCAGAATATTGATTGTAAAAATATTGAACATTACATTGATAATATTAGTAACACGATGCATTTAATATGTTCAAACTTTATACCAAACATTTATTAGAAGCATGGATTTTTTTTCCCAGTAATAAACATGCAGCCAACCACTATATAAAAAAAATGTTGAATTAAGCAATGCATTTACATTATTTTCATTGAAAATCCAAAAACATAATTACTCAATCATGTTTTTCTTACGCCCCAAGGGGTGTTTGCACAAAATAGATCCAATTCATGGTGTAATACCGTTGACCCAGATTGGTTGTTGGAAGATGGCATGTTACAGTTGGTAGGGTAAAGCATTTGTCCTTTTCCATCAAACATCTTCTTGAGGTATATTTATCCTAATAAGAGCTTGTGGAATTTTGGGACTACTGGAATATCTTGCGCATTCAAACTCAATTGTGAATCTTGATCCTGCGAAATGCAATGAACAAATATTCAACTTCATCTACATTTATAACATAATTTCAATGAGATAAATGAATTATAAATAAAATCTAGACTTACTGCAATCAACGGGGGAGAACTTGAAGGAATTGCAACGATATGGAATGAGTTGGAATATGAAGAATTGACCATTTGATATTATTAATTTTTTTCCTGCATTTGAGCCAAAACCATAATCATGGGAAGCATAGAACAATATAAATTTAGATAGAATTTCGAATAACTTTTAAAATTTAATGGTGTGCATAATTATATTATGGCGCTCCAATGCGTATCCATACAACAACCACACCGATGCGGCTAGTTATGATAAGCATCGAAGAGTGGCCTTTGTTACAACCTCCGCAAAACAAAACCTCTGTAACTTATAAATGTAGAGGTTTGCATTTGCATTTTTTCTTTAATTAAATTGTTTGTCGGTGCGTTATTACTTACGAGCCGCACCAGTTCCAGTGCACCCACTAACAAAGTACAAAAAAAAATCCGTTCGTTTATATGCGGTTGTTTACATTTGAATTTTATTTGTCGGTTTGTTTTTCGTATAAATTGCATTGATGCGTTTATTAATGTATAACACATTGGTGCATTTATTAATGTATAGTGCACCAATGCATTTATTAATGTATAGTGAATTGGAAAAAAGTAAGTTATGAAAAAAACTGCATGCACATTTATCATCAATACACCGAAATATAAAATGAAAAAATGAGTGAGAATTTCAATTTTTCTAAATGTATGTGTTTATAAATGAAAACCCTATTCATTATTTCATTATTTTGCCAAAATTTAGAGGGGAGATTTATGCAAGAGAGATATACCAACAAAGTCTTCGGAGTGGGTGGATGTTTTTGAAGAGCCAAATTTGAAAGGGATCACATATAAATCTGTAGAGGAGAAATTTCAAGTATATGATTTCATTCTATTGATCATATTAATCTTTCCCCTATTTGATTCAAACAATTTTCAGTGCATCCTCAACAAAATAAAAGGGTTTCATAGTTACCTTCGGTATTGGAAGCCCTAACTTCCTTGTTGTTTCTCTTGCTTTGCCTCTCTATATTTCACAATGATTGTTTTTTAAGCAATAGATTTTTATAGGGTTTGTTTACTTATGTACGGGGCATTTGGTATTTGTTACAATGAGACCATTGATTGCGTTGGATCCCAAATCGACCTATTGTTGTCGTTTTGTTTTGAAAACACCTTCATAGTGCGTGATGTGCACTATACTAGTATAGAGAACTGGTGCCCATATTCATTTCAAACACACCACTGAATTTGAAATAAAAATATTTTTTCTTGAAAAATGCCTTCGATGTTATCAGTGCACATTTTACATACAAAGAGCATCGATGCGTATTATTAGATAAAAACATTGGTTAATTTAAAATGGAAGTTTATTTTTCATATGGAAACTGTCATGTTTTAAATTTGTTCATGGGTCAGTGGTATGTAATTAACAATACTTATTCACCGGTGCGTTTATTAATTTATAAAGAACCGCGTGAATATAATAGTTTGTAAAATGTTTTTTATTTTGCAAGTGCACTACTATCATATAGAGGTGTGTATACATATGTGTAACACATCGATGCGTACTTATTTACAATATGCACCGATGCATACTTATTTACTATACACACCGATATCTTTTATTGTAAAAAATGAAAATTTTATATTTGATGATTACTAGCTTTTGTTTTTTCAGGGATATTATGAACATTCCAAGGGATAAATGAGGGGAAAACCAATACATGCCTGTAGGGATGTCCAAAAAAGTGTATAAAGAGATGGTAAAAGAAATGAACATAATTGCATTAGAGGAGGAATGATTTCAACAACAATGTGTATCAGAGGCATGTAACCACTGATTTATTATTTTATGTACATCAAATTTAATTATCGCACAAAACACTAATTTTTAATTGCTTTGTTGTAGAAAAGAAAAAAAAAATGGAACCCATTCAACACATAATACATGATGACGAGGAAGAAAAGGGTTGATCACAAAGTTTGTGTGTACTTACATTTTTAGCTTTACTTAAGATTTCATATTTGTTGTGATCTTCATATTTAAATAATTAATTTACACTCATTCATGGATGCTTTCTAATAGGTGCTAACATACAAAGAAGAGCCAACCAAAGAATTGAACGACATTGTGTTAAGTATGGGTTGTGAGTATATGTTCAAGTATCAAGGTTTAATTAAGAAATTTGTAAGTAGTTATGTTGTTTAACTTCCCTCATATATTTAATGGAACAACAAGAAACCTTTATATTAATTATATCGATTGTGATTTATCATGGCGTATTAAACATGGAGGAAACAAAGTATGGAGTGCAACCAACAAAAGAGATTTTGAGAGATGACATGCAACATGGATTTGAAAGAATGTGTATTGTTTATGAAACACTTCTTGTTATGGTACGTTTTTTTTATTTATGCAATCATGTATATTCCACTATATATATACATGTATGTAGCATGACTTCGAAAGAATGTGTATTGTTTATGAAACACTTGCAGTTATGGTACATTTATTATTTATGCAATCATGTATATTCTACTAGACACACACACATATACTTATTACACTTTATTTCTATGTTTGTAGATAGAACGTGAAGAGGATGAACATAAAAAAACAAGTTGATCAAGAAAACATTGCGTTAAATAACCAAAGTACAATAACACCTATAAGTGATGAATAAATGAGGCATGCACGTAACTTGGGCAATGACAATAGTTCAAGTGATGAATCATAATCAATGTAATTGAATGTTACTGCTAGTCATATGTTTTGGAATATTTGTCTGTGAAAATCAGGGATTTTGTTTAATGTACTCAACATATTGTCCCAATTGCATGAGGGTAGATTACCAATAAGTGTAAAAACTACATATTGGTTGTATATGTTGGAATGTTGTTCAATACTGAGAGGGGGGGGGGTGAATCAATATTGCTTTTTCTTTCTCAAATTAAATTAATTCTTTATTAATTTATAACAATTTATAAACAAGAATGTACAAAGTTCTAAATTTTAAATGTAACAATCATAAAAATTGTATTTCATTTACAAGTTACTGTTTGTAAGAGACACCAATCTCTCTTCTTTTGAGCACCAACTCAAGGAGACACCAATCCGCTGTTTTCCAAGCACCAACTTGAAAAAGCACCAACTCCTTGTAGATCAAGCTCCAACCTGTAGAGGACTCCAATCCTCTTGTTTCCAAGCATCAACTTGAGGAAGCACCAATTCGCCGTTTCAGGTTTCAACCTGTAGAGGACTTCAATCCTCCCTTGCTCCTCCCTTCCACCCTCACTTCATGTGAATGTTTCACATTCTTCCTTGGACTTTGTCTTTGTTTTGATCTTCTGAATTAGACCACAAAGACATATTCCTTCCACCATATTTTTTGGTTTATATAGTCTTTCAACGGGTATCAAATTTGAACCAATGTGTCTTTTAATATGTATCATTGCACCTCTTCATTTATTTAATAATAATGTTGTTTAAATACCAACTTTCTTCTTTTATTATTATTATTTTTTTAAGTAATCGAGTGACCTTGGTTTTTTTTCTTCAATATATCTTTAAATTAAGAATCATATTCTCAAATTGTACTGGTAAGGCATGCATTTTTTCTTGGAGTATTTGCCTTTCAATGGTTATCATATTTCAATCCTTTTTAAGCATATTTCTTGTATTGAAATAAATGAGTGCTAAAATCGCGACCCCCTTTTAAATATATGGTTTTTACTTTATGATACCTCGAGCCACAAACTCAATCTAGTACCTTCAGGCTAATTTAAATGCACAACCAACCTCTTCTCCCTTCGATGATGCATGCTACATCTCCACCGTATATCTATCGTCCTGATGAACAGTTAGATATGATCCTCCCATGATCTTTATTGCACCTCGATCCGATGGTTGGGTTTTAATCATGAGTTGAGAGGATGATCCTCACTTTCCTAAGTGTTTTAGATAGATGCACAGTTTATATTTAACCAATCGTTGTGTGGACGGTCCTCATTCATTTCAAACATGGAATCTACTTGGATATAATTTCTGTGGCAGGTTCGCGGACTCACGAACTCACATGTCTTCTCGGGTGTCATGAAAATGCATACCTAGATTCCGCTACCTTCCTAATGAACCTATACTTAGAAATTTTTAAGTGATTCTTCTCAGGTTCACAGACTTGTAGACTCAAACGTCTTCTCGGGTGTCATCAAAATGCACACCTAACTTCCGCTACCTCCATAATGAGCCTATACTTAGAAAATTTTAAATGTTTCTTCTCAGGTTCACGAACTCGCCAACTCACATATCTTCTCGGGTGTCATCAAAATGCACACCTAACTTCCGCTACCTCCATAATGAACCTATACTTATAAAATTTTAAGTGATTCTTTATATGAGTTCGACCGATAGAATATGATACTTTGCCATTTTTTGGGGGGTGCGCAACAAAGTCATGGAAAAAGATATAAGTCGTCAGATAGTGGTTTCATTTTGATCCAATGATAATCGATCAATCAAACTTGTTCTTCTCCATTCACTGTCAATTCCTCTATTTGATCGTGCTCTTATTTTGATCCAATGATCAACATTGTTCTTCGTTCTTTACTGTCAATTCATGCAACTTTCACACTTATAATGATCATAACATCGATCATTATAATAAATGAAGAATAAAATATCGGGTATATTTGGAACATGTTCCTTTTGATCTTTGTTCATACATAATTATTGTATTTTATTTGAGCACCAGATTTTGATCTTTTTATTTTTATTATTTTTATTTCTATGGGACAACTTCAGCCTTGTATATCTCAAAACAAAAAAAACCATCTTCTTAGTCTTCTCATTACTCCATCTACTTCATCAAATATTAATGCTCTTTGCAAATCTCTCTTGCAACTGGTATTGTCGGGTACTTGGTTGGATGATAAACTCATATTAACCCTTGTTGACATCAATGACATCAATGACAACATAACACCATGTCCAATGTTATCCCCCTTTGGCATTAATGGAAACAAAGTAAAAACTCTTTATTTTAAATGAGTTTTATTGTTTATTCTCCCCCTTTGATAATAATTACAAAATAATATTTCTCTACTCCCCTTGAGGCTTTACTCCCTCTGAGGTTATACTTCCCCTTCCCATGTGCTCCTTCTCTAATGAAGCTTGTGCAATTCAATTAGATATGGAGATTACCCCCAATTTCTATCTAAGATATGAAAAAGTATTCATGGGTAAAAGTTTTGTGAATATATCTGCAATTTGTTCATTAGTATCCACATATTCCACTTTAACAATTTTTTGAGAAACTTGTTCCCTTAAGAAATGAAATTTTAATTGGGATATGCTTGTTTTTTGAGTGCATGAAAGGATTCTTAGACAGATTTATAACATTGGTATTGTCACAATTAATAATAATAAGATGATCATACTTTACTTATCGGTCTTCTAGGGTTTGTTTCATCTAGATTACTTGAGTGCATCAAGATCCAACAACAATATATTCAACTTCTGTTGTAAATAATGATATGGATTATTGCTTTTTACTTCGCCATGATAAAAGACATTTTCCTAGGAAGAATGCTCCTCCACTAGTGCTTTTCCTATCATCCACACTTCCAGCCCATTCTGCATCAGTATATGTAGTTAAAGTGAAGTCTTATGTTTTTGGATACCACAATCCAAAATCCAAGGTGCCTTTGAGATATCTAAAAATCCTTTTAACTGCCTTCATGTGAGTCTCTTTAGGTGTAGATTGAAATTTGCCCACTAATTTGACATCTTGTATGATATATAGTCTTGTTGCTATTGCATATAATGGTCTTGTTGCTATTGCATGCTGTTGAAACACAAATAAATCCTAAGCCTTGAGCTTTACTTTCTCGAACTTAATCCTTTTATTATGACTCAGAAGTCAACTTTCAAATATTTAAATCAAATTTACTTCTAGTCATAAAGCGCACATGATGTCCACCGTCGATAATGTTACCCTGATTGATCGAATGATCCCTTTTTCCCCAAGTTTTGGAGCCGCCTGATTGTTAAAAGGTCAAATCAATAAGGTCGCTTCATAGCTTCGTGCTTTGGGCATTTCACCAGGTCTTAAGATTGGAGGCTGCTAGGAAACTAAAAATTGAAAATCTAATAGTTTATGGTGATGCAAAACTTATCATAAAACAAATAAAGCAATAATATCAAGCTAAAAATCCAAGGCTAAGGTCATACATAAATTACACTTGGGATCTGATTGAGAATTTATTCTCGTCATTTAACATTCATCACATCCCCAAAATGGAAAATCAACAGGCAAACTCCCTGGCCAAAGAAATTGCGACGTTTATGCCGCCTATTGTCCTTCAATCCCAAATAATGTGCAACACTGGAAAGTCTTTGAAGATGACGAGCAGATTAAGTAGTTTCTAGAAATGGTTGATGAATTCTCTGAGACCCATATAGATCAAGAAAACTAGAACGATCCTATCTGGATCATGACGGAGGAAGAATATCTTGAAAAGTTCCAAGATAAGATCGCGAATCACCGAATGATGGTACTTAAGAACAATCAGATCCATAGAGGTCTAATACCCTTAGAGAGATTGTTTGACAAAGATGATATACCCTTGAAATCTACCCTACGACCTCAACCCGAGGAGGTTGAAGACTGTGACATAAGAACTAAATAAGAGCCTAAGATAGTCAAGTTATCTAAATACCTTCCGGCTTAGGTGAAGAGTACATATGTCGAATTTCTTAAACAATACAAAGACGTCTTTGCCTGGTCCTATGATGATTTAAAAACTTATGATACCTCTGTGATTGAACATAAGATTCCTTTGAAACATGGTATCAAACCTTTTAGAAAAAATCTAAGACAGATCAATCCTATCCTCTTACCAGTAATAGAAAGAGAATTCAAGAAGCTTCTCGACACAAAGATTATTGTTCCACTTAGGTTTTCTGAATGGGTAGCAAATTTGGTACCTGTCAGGAAGAAAAGTGGAGAAATAAGCCTTTGCGTKGATTTCAGGAATTTAAACCGATCATCGCTGGAGGATAACTACCCATTGCCAAAAATGGATCAYGTCTTGCAAAAAGTAGTTGGAGTTAATAGAATTTCGATGTTCAATGGTTTCTCAGGTTATAACCAAATTGATGTCCATGAAGACGATAAAGAAAAAATTGCMTTCACTACTCCTTGGGGAACTTTCATGTATGATAAAATGCCATTCAGTTTGATGAACGCAGGGGCCACTTTCTAAAGAGCGAYGGATATATATTTCATTGGTGAGAGAGATAAMTTTGTCATTATTTACTTAGATGATCTAACAATCTTCTCGAATTCTGATGCAGAACATCTAGTTCATCTCAAACAAACCTTTGAGAAATGTCAAAAATTTGGTTTGTCTCTAAAACCCAAAAARACTCATTTTTCTATGCAAGAAGGCAAGCTTCTGGGTCATATAGTTTTGAAATATGGAATCAAAGTTGATCCCAAGCGAATCGAGGCTATCCACACAATAAACATTCCTAGAAATAAAAAAYAAATCCAGTCTTTTTTGGGAAAAATAWTTTTTTTGAGAAGGTTATCTCTAACTTTGCTGAAATTGTCAAATTAATCATATATATGCTGAAGAAAGAYAGTGAAWTAAAATGGGCTGCCAAAGAYAAAGCGTCTTTCAAGCGAGTTGATAAAGATATAAGCGAAGCTCCAGTATTAGCTAGTCCTGACTATACTAAAGAATTTMTGATYTTTTCTTTCTCATCAGAACATATTATCGCAGCTGTACTCYTGCAAAAGAATGAAGAAGGTTTTGAGCAACCGATAGCCTTTTTCAGTAAAATTCTCAGAGACGCCGAATTAAGATATGGCATACTGAAAAAACAAGGCTACACGATGGTGAAATCTCTCAAAGCTTTCACGACATATGTACTGCATTACAGAATAATCGTATATGTGCCAACAAACTCTGTCAAAGACATGTTGGTACAACTAGACAGTGATGGTAGGAGAGGTCAATGGTTAGCCAAAATTCAGGAGTTTGATCTAGAATTAAAATTGACCAAGCTGGTCAAAGGTCAGGGTCTGGAGAAATTATTAGCAGAGTCGAATTTCAGAGCACTTTGGATAAATCATCTGGAATCACATGGATATATTCTAGACATAGGAGAACTTGATGATCAAACCCCTACAGTCCATATCGAGGATAAATTTTCTTCCTCAGATTGGTATCGAGATGTCATTTCGTACCTCCTCACACTTTAGTGCTTGATTGACATGAATCCATCCAAAGAAAGAACGTTGAAGCTACACACAGTTAAATACTGTATTGTCAAAGGTCAACTGTACTAGAAAGACCCTCTAGGTTTCTTGCTACGATGTTTAACAAAAACTGAAATAGAGGACTTCATAAGTGGATTTCACAAAGGAGTGTGTGGAGGACATCACGCCTGAAGGGCGATGGCCTACAAGATTCTAAGAGCCGGATATTATTGGCCAAAATTATTCACTGAGGTGAATGCCAAAGTCAGAGCCTGCAACCCTTGCCAACTGTTCTCTAGTAAGCAAAATCTCCCTTCATTACCTTTAGTACCAATCAAGACAGAATCTCCCTTTCAACAATGGGCCCTAGACTTCATTGGAGAAATCCACCCATAGTCGAGCACCCAACACAAATGGATTCTAACTGCTACCGATTATTTCACGAAATGGGTTGAGGCCATTCCAACTCGGAATGCCATAGATTCGGTAGTTATAAACTTTTTGGAAGAAAACATTCTATCCAGATTTGGCTACCCCCAAAAAATTGTTACGGACAACGCCCAGGCTTTCAAATCTATGGCGATGATAAGATTTTGTCAAAAATACAACATTGTGCTAGGAAATTCTACAACCTATTATCCTCAAGGAAATGGGTTGGCCGAATCGTCCAATAAAAGTTTGATGAATATAATCAAGAAAGTATTAATGAAAAATAAGAAGGCTTGACACGTTCACCTAAAGTACGCCTTACGGGAAAACCAAATTGGCACTAAGAAATCAATAGGTATGTCTCCTTTCCAAATGGTTTATGGTACCAACATTGTCCTCCCTATCAATATAGCTCTTCCAGTAGTGAAGCTGTGGCAAGACGCAAACGAAGAGACAAATGATGTAACAAGGAGGATTAACCAAATAATCGAAGTCCAACAAAATAGGGGCCGAAGTTGATGACAGACTTTAAAAATACCAAGATAATATGAAATCCCTTTTCGACAAAAAAGCGAAAGACAGGGAGTTCCTTCCTGGTGATCTAGTGTTAAAATGGGATGCTAGAAAAGAAGACGTGGGAAAACATGGCAAGTTCGATCATCTCTGGTTCGGAGAATTCATGATTGCATCTACAAAGGGGAAGAATTCATTCCTACTGGAGAATCTCGATGGGAAAAATTTTGACGCCCCTATCAACTGGCGTTATCTTAAACATTTTATGCAATAAACATGTTTCGCATTACCATTGTATATACCGGGTTGGTTTTTGTTTAATTTCACAATTTTGTTTTCCTTCGTAGGTCGTCTAAATTTTACTCTTAAATAAACCTAGTTTTATTTAAATACTCCGAAAAGAAAAAATAAAATATCTGTACTGCATATCATTTATATTTTGTGGAACTCTCTGATTATTTATTTTTATGCTCTTGCATAATGCTTATTGTCAGATGAGAAATAAAGAGGTAGGGAATCTAATGCTTAGTTTTCAAAACAATTATTTCTCTCAAAACATGTGATAAATTAACAGTTGCTTTGATTGAAAACGTAAATAAAAGTTGAGGTATGATCTTCTATACTTATTGGTTAAGCTTAAAATTTTGAAGGAAATACTATCAGATATAAACAAGGTTCTACTCTCGTAAATATAATCACCTGATCAAAGATCATAAAGATACAAATCTCTATATTTTTGAATCAAATGAAAATAATACAAAATTAAAATAAAAAGAAAAAGAAAATAAGAACAAAAAAGAATCTTGATAATCAAGAAGTGAACTTATGTGGAAATGAGATCCCTTTTCAAACCCTCTGACTCCTCGTTCTGTTTTCATTTAGCATATCTAAAAGCCTTCACTCTATCCCGATTTTCACTACTTGACCTTAAATCTTCACAGAAGGAGAGAATTACGCCCTACCTCTGAAAACTTAAAAACATATCTTCGAAAAGAAATTAGGTGAAAATCTTTATATTCCTCTGATTTTTAACTGAAAGAAAGTATGTCTAGGCTAATCCTGATAACTTTAGCTCTTCTAAAATATTTAAACTGATTAGTTCACTCAAGGAAAATCCCTCGAAAGAAAAAGTTCCCCATAAGATCCTCCTTATAGGTAAATATGTATTGAATATCGGAAGAGATTTAGCTCAAAGTACAATAAAAAACTGTTGACAGACCTTTATTGTCAAATCTTAAGCAGATATCATCCCTGTATGATACATACAATTTGATTGCCCCCACTTCAAAATTATAATAAAATATAAGACAAATGGTGAAAGGAAGATCATAAAATGATTGCCCCCATCTAGTCCAAGACAAATGGTTAAAGGAAATTCATGAAATCGATTGCCCCCATTTTGTCCAAAAGAGACGATGAAAGGAAATTCATAAAATGATTGCCCTCATCTCAAATAAAACACGTAAATTCTTTTTGAAGTGGTGAAAGGAAATTCAATGGGAGATGTAGATAACTTCATTGGGGTACTGAACATGCTTGCTGGCAGTGAAGCAATATCTATGATATCTGTAAGGCTGTCATACATGTATAAACATACTCTGGAAGCCAGTTCTCTTTCTGATAATATTTACATTTTAACCGACAGGTGATTCCCTAAAGAAATTTTTAAAACTACTGACCCTTGATGCGAACGAAATCAACCAAAGTCTGATACTTTGGTTAAAGTTGTTTTGATTATATTAAATAAATCCAAACTTAGTTTTAGGAAAAGGAAACTATTAACAGCCTAACTCGAGATTGGTAATTGATTGTTTTTTGAAGGCTTTCTGAGACACGGTTGAAGTCTAACTTTTCTCTGTATGATTTTTCAAAAGGTGTTTCCCAGAAATCTAATGATGACTCCATTTCCCCAATAAAGGCACTTGGTCTACTTTTCTTCCACTCCTCGCAGGGAGATGCGATCCCCAGATGGAGCCTATGTTGAAGCACATAAAAATCCTAAGCCTTGAGCTTTACTTTCTCAAACTTCATCCTTTTGTAATGACTCATAAGTCTGCTTTCAAATATTTAAATCAAATTTAATTCCATTCATAAAGTACACACGATGTCCACCATCGATAATGTTCCCTCGATTTTTCAAACGATCCCTTTTTCTCCGAGTTTTGGAGCCGCCTAATTGTTAAAAGGTAAAATCACTAAAGGTTGCTTCAGAGCTTCACACTTCCGGCATTTGGCTAGGTATTAATGTTTAAAGTCCCGATACCTGAAAAGTGTCTGAAGGATCCTAGTCATAGTACACGAGTACCCTTTCCGAGTCTTCCCTGGATTGACACGTGTCATCCATTTCCAACCTTTTTAGCTGAGGACTCATATGATTTTAAGTGACACATGGCATCCCCTAGTCTCTGTTGGGGTTCTGTAATCATATGTTACTTGATTCTTCAACTGCTTATTTGGTGTTGCTTCCGTGATGAAGACATCTGGCTTGCTGGGCTTGGTTGATTCCATTCCCCCCCCATCCATTTCTCCCGATCCTTCATCACCCTGCTGCATCCTTCATCCACCTCTACGCCACTCACTCCCTTGTCCGTTTGTCCCATTGGCTACATCTTGCCCACCACTCATCCATGCATAAACAAACTTAGGATAATAAAATATTAATTAGTTTAATAAGGTAATTGATAATAAACAAATAATTAGATTAATTAATAGTGTTAATATTAATTTAATTAGTGTAGTTAGATTAATAAACTAGGTTAGTCTTGTAAATAATAAATTAATGATTAAATTAATTAATAATTAGTAATTAAGTTAGTTGGATTAAGTTAGCATTTAGGTTAGTTTATTAGAATTAACATTAATTAAAAAATAAAAACAACATTAAACATTGATTAAAATAAAACCATTTAATAAAACAAATATAAAACAATTTAAAATTTAAATTAATTAAAACATTATAAAATATATAAAACATATATTAAATAAAACATATAAATATAACACAAAACATTAAAATAAAACTTAAATATTAAAAATAAAAACTAAAACTAAATTAAAAACACGTAATAGATTAAAAAAACCAAAATTAAAAAACAAAAAACAA
>SNQJ01S0190290.1:4058-18119 GCA_010110895.2 Picea sitchensis
TATAGGTGTGGAAGGTGTTGAAGCACTAGCCCCCCTAACCTAATGTGCCACATGACCAGGATCCAATGCCCAAAGGTCGAGGATGGGGCTAGTCGGGGCTCTAGCGCATGCATGGATATTTGGAATGGACACGCAGAAAAGGTCGAGTGTGGGGCCCCTCGAGGATCCAGCAAACGCAGGGACAAGTGGACTAGGCAAGCGAAAAAATTCAGGGGTGGGGCCCTTAGAGGCTCCAATGCACGCAAGGCCAGGTGGATTGGATGAATGGACAATAAAGAAAGAGAGGGGATGATATTTAGGCATGTGGATCATGTCAGCGGTAGAGGTAGAAGGTGGAGAGGGTGGGTGGCAAGTCCCATCGACCACTGTGCAATGATGGCTAACAGTTCAAGTGTGGGTTTCATCATGTTTGTGATGTTCATGAGTTTTGTCCTTCAGCGCTCGTGGGAACTTAGGAATTCAAGGATCCACAGCAGATGGATAAGGCATGCGACAGCCCAGTCACACATATTAAGCATCAAGGTGACGCCAGGTTCATATCCAAGTTTGGAAACATGGAGGCTAAAGGTACACCACACATGGAATATTTAGTGACCTTTCTGGATGGCATGAATTCAACATTAAACATAAAATGGGGGAATATTGGCTTGTACTCATTCTTGCAAGAGAAAACACGTTTAGTGGTCTGGGTAAGTCTCTCTGGCCATCCCTTAATGCTTGTTATCCAGTTTTTCTCCGCACAGATTTTCTGGATTTTTCCTCGCCGCACCCTGAATTCCTCACTTTTCTCTTCACCTAGTATACACCACACCCATACTTTAATTCATAGGGCTCAGTTTTTCATGGTCTTCTCCTCCCAGTGATTTAGGATTCCTCCTCATTTGGTCCTAACTCTTCTCAGTCACCATGTTATGTTTCGACTTTGTTTCGCTCGGAGCCCATTTCAGTCGTTTTTGCGGACTCTAGGCTCTTTGGACCCGCCTTTGCATCTTCCTTTATATGGATTTCTTAATTCTCCCTTCCTGTGGCTTATGTGGACTCTAGCTCTTCCATATTCTCCCACTCTCTCCTCTATCCAAAGTTCTACCCACTCGTTGCATCCCAACGGCTTCCCTAGCAGTTTGGACGCATCTTGGAGACTTCAAAGCAACCCAGCGCCCAAATTTATGCAGGGTGGTAAAGACCTCTTCGTGGAATCTAGAAAATTGGACGAGAATTCAATTGAGGAAGAATGCATAGGTTGTCGCACGATGAGAATTCATCTGGGAGCTCTCAACTCCACCAATACATTTGAACTTGAAACTTTGTCCCAGCACAGGCACATGATAGAAAGACTACAAGATGAGAGTTATGCTCAAAGGATCCATATTGAGGAACAACGCAATGGCATGGAGACAATGCAGCACCATTTGGACCAGCTTGAAGGAGTGTAGCATCAGCCAAGAAAGTTGAAAAGTCAACAGGGAGGATCCAAAAATGAAAATTCAATCTTAGTGAATCAAATAATGGATCTCAACAAGCCTCATCCAGAAGAAATTATGGAGCAACAGCAGATCAAATTGGAATCGGGTAGTTGAGCCCTTAAAAAATTTTGTTGTCATGTTTAATTTCTCGTTATGTATCAACGGTATCTTCTATCAATTGTACTCAATGAAATACAATCACAACAGTTTTGTTAGGGAAGGAGGATGCACCATGAAAATTGTTTTTGTATCAAATCCTCAAGATGTCATAGTCTCTACTTCTCGAAGGTCTGTAATGGCCCCTCTTTTGTAAATCAGTGGATTTATCCACACTTCTAATATATTTTTCCCAGTTTTTGTTAAAAAAAAAAAGAGTGGAAAAGTAGGGAAAAGAGAAACATACTAAAAAACCAGTCAAGAACAAATCCATTAATAAAATATTATAGCTCAAAATGCATGCAAAAGATGCTCAACAAGTTGATATTTTCATACCTAGGCTTGAGCACTTTTATACCAATGCTTATGGGTGAAAATGGTTGTTGCAACTATCGGTAGCATAACTTCTAAACTAGGCTTGAGTTTTCCCTCTTCACAACAACAAAAAAGTGAAGTGACCGACGCCCAAGGAAATATGGAGGGTGGTATACATGAGACGGTGGGATTAATTACCAATTTCTTGCAAATTAATTGCATGGCCACCCCATCACGTCGTGTTCCGAACATAACTCTCATGTGTATGACATTGATCACTTCAAACAATTTTTATGAGCCATAACATATACACAATATTCCATATTAACCAATTGTAGGCTAATACCAAATGTCATGTAAATGCATACCATGTGCCATATCAATTCTTTAGTCATGGACATCACTACTTGTCACTTCTCAATAATGGCTAATCAAAACAATAATAATGCAAATAGGCTAGGATTTATCCTATTGCACACCATATATACCATGTATACTATATGCCATACATCACATATTATATAATTAACCAAACTTTATACCAATAAAAATATATGTGCCACTTATATGTCAAACCCAACTCAAGCCTTTTTCCCATAAACTTGAAACTTATGTCATTTCAATCATAATTTTTGTTTCCATATAGAATCAATATGACTTGTAAATTAAATATATTGACATGATTCACTATAACTTTATAGCAAGGTCATTATATATGCATGAGAGAACCTTCTATATGTAGGTAGTATAGAAAATCGTGCTTCCCTTGTTGTAAGTATATGTCAAACTTATGGTTTGTATACCTCGAGTTTATAGAAAATTAATTGTTTTGCATGTATAATCATGAATAGTGCAAGCCTTATAACTTTCATGTTTCATTGGTACTATGTCAACAAGATGAAGAATGATGAGAAGCAACCATTACTACTATGCATTAAACTAAAGTGCATCAACCCATCAAATCATGTTAAGAATCGTGTTGGCCCTTGACCAAGTTTTGAAGAACTTGGGTCACGTTTGAACAATTTTGGGACTTCGACAAGTTGATCGAAGGTGGAGCGCAAGGCGAAGCGGAGATCGCGGGATCTCGACCCCTTCTTAGGGAATTTTTGGGTTTAGGGTTTATGTAACGGGTATGGGATGTCGGCCCATGGGTTTACCCATGTTTAGGCCCATTTTGTAATGTATAAATAGAAAGTTAGGCAATGTAAGTAAGTCGTGCTAAGGGTAATAAGGCAAAGATGCTAAGTGCTAGAGTTTGATCTATGTGATTGCAAAGGATTTGTGCTTACTGTGTGTTGAGAACTTGCAGAGCTAAGTGCAAGTGATTGTAAGAGGCTCGTGTGCAGCTTGAAAGAAGGCTTTGTGCTTAAACCTAGCTTGGGGAAGGAGGATCTGGTGAGGTGCATGAAAATCTCCTGTCCTATACGGAGTAGGTTCTGGTGGCTCTGTGCTTGTAGAATATTGAGAGAAGATAATAAAGAAGAGAAGAGTTGGTGGGCGTAGCCCCACACTGGGGTGAAGCACGTATATCCTTTGTTGTGGTTGCTTTGTGCATTATAGTTGTTGATGTGATGTCTGCTTAGTGCAATGGTATATGTTAGATGCATCTGATATTATAGCTTAGTGCTTAGTAATTTCAATGAATGATAGATCTGATCTATTTCTATGTGTTAAGTGTTGGATGTATTAGATCTTGTGGTATGTTGCGTTGTTCTGTAATTAGGATTTGGATTTGCGATGTAAATAAGGATTAATTGCTAATGAATGTTGACTGCTAAGTGCTCTGTTAAGGTATTGTAATCACAGATCTGTGTCCCAACTAGGTTGTAGACATCTGAGTTCTGCAACCACCCCTGCTTATACCTCAGGTGAGACTTCATCTGCTTCGCAGGTTTTTCTGAAAGGGCTGGTAGTTAGGTTTTTGTTGGTGCATTGTTGAAGCGTTGAACCCTGGGTCTGCCCCTGTGCCAACAAATGGTTCCGTTGCCAGGACCTGAAACTGTGATTGTTGGGAACTGAAGAAAAGAGAAAGATATGTGCGTAGATCTGCTACCTTAGTGCACAGTATTCTACTTTACTTGTGAAGCTCTGTGCTAAGAAGAGAAGTCTGGTATGAAGAAAAAAGGTAAGATATTGAAGCTTTGTGCTCTGATAAAGGTAAGATAAGTGAAATTTTTTATTTCGAAAGAACGGATCTAGGTATGTTTAATAGATTTGGTCCTAATATGAAAACTAGGGTACAGGTAGAAGAAATAAGATTTGATATTAATAGATCTGATAGAAATAGTGAAAGATATGTTATTCCTATGCATAGAATAAATTGTTGGACTAACAAATGGATGCAGGATCCTAGAAATAAATTTTTTTCAGACCCACCATTGTGATCCCAGTGCGCAGTACAGGAAAGGTTGGGGGTCATTTAAAAGAAAGAGAGGATTAAATATTTGCTATAGTTGCAAAAGATCGGGACATGTTGCTAAGGAATGCCCTGGTAGAGGTCCTATTTTCCTTTGTTGTAAGGCTATTGGACATGAATTTTCGGATTCCCCTAGAATAAATGCCAAAGTTGAAAAGATGAATATGAGACAAGAAAACTATGAGACATGCCAAGAAACTAAGGATATGATAGAAACCCGGGAAGAATAAGAGATTGTATTATTACAGATAAAAGAAACCCTGAACGATAACAGAGATATCAACTTATCAGAGATCTTAAAAGAGAAGGAGCGCATAGAAACAAGAATATGAGACTTCGACATAGACTGTGTCTTGGATGAGTAAACACAGGTGAATATCATGATAGAAAGAACTTGGGAAATTTTAGGAAATCCTACTATGGTTCCTTCATTAGGAGGAATAGGATTATTTAGAGGAAAGTTAATAACCTTATGTGAAAGAATTACCCAGACATCTATGAGTGCTCATGGAACTTTGACAGAAGAAGAATTTGAGATCATTAAATTTGTTGAGAACAGCACCCCATTTACTATTTTTCTAGGAAAAAACTGGATTGTGAAGATCATATACGAAGGAAACAAGAAGAGGAGGATCTAGAAGAGAAAAAGAAAGAAATAAGAGATTTCATGGCTAGGAGAATAGCGCACTTACTGAAAGAAAAAGAGGACCATTCAAAGCTACTAAAGACCAAAGATCTGATCGTCGAAGTTGAAAGAACACAGGAAGACTTGAAACACCAATCTGTACAAGAGAGTAGAGCACCTACCCCAGAAAGAGAAGAAGTATTACCCTCGAACCCTATGGAAGACCCTCCACAGTGCAAAGTTTCCATGCCAAGAGGAGATAAGAACGATAATGGAAAGAGGAAACTAGTGACCCATATTTCAGGAAAGAAAGCCAGAAATCTCAGCAAGAAGAAAGCAAAGTTATAAAAGTTACAGGAAGTTCCAGGGAGGACTCCGTAGAACGAAGGTTTGCAGAACTGGAACTTCATTGGGATATCAGAATAGAGAAGATTGACACTTCACCATGGCGAAGCAATATGACGGTTGGAGGCATCCTGACCATTATAACGATGCTCTAGAACGGCTAGAAACTCACTTATTGTTAGAACGTTCACCATTGGATTGTTGGAACCGTGCCATAACGTATGGAATAGCATTGATTGAGGCGTTCCTGCCCATTGGTAGAGTATGTTACAACATTTTCTATTTATCCTGTCAAGTGTTGCACCAAGAAAAAAATTTCCAATTGTGATTATCCAAACCCACAGAGAACTAGTTGCCTTCGCGTAGTGATCATTGAGACCTCGCCATCCATTTTGTTACATTGAGTGTTCTTCACCAACCTAAGATATCCGATCTCGAGTGTGAATGTTGGACAAAATTATCGCAGTAGAAAAAAAATTCAAAGAGATCCTAATAGACGTCATGGCCGAAAAGGTGATGTCCGCAAGCATCCAAGCCTCATCGACAAGAGGAGTGCAAGCATCCCCATCGATTTCTTGTGGATCTGGACCATCCCAAGTTGCGACAAAGAAATGAATGAAGCATCGTGATGACTTAGTGAATGCAAAGCTCATCCCATCTATCCTTCCCATATACATCCCACCTCTGGGTGGTGTGGTGAGTCATGCCAATATCCCGAGGGAATTCGAATACACAGTCATCACTGCGTACTTCCCGAAGGGGATATGCATAGTCAGACTGCAGTTGGAGAGGATTCTGACGTTGAAGATCAGTGACTATAACCTAGGAGACCGCAAGATCTATGGCATGCTCACACCATACAAGTATTTGACCAAGAAAAGGGGAAGAAGTCAAAGATCATCCCCCAACCATGGACCATGGACATCGCGAGGTCCACTATCCTAAATGTGATGAAGATACCACACTTCGAAAGAAATCAGGAGGTTAACGCATGTGTTAAGCTCCTTCTCTCATGCTTCCACGGTGGTTATCTGTGGTTGGATAGGCATATCACCATCGATCCGGCGTTGATCCATAGGATTATTGGACTAAGCATACAAGGACCAAACCCACAATAATTTTATCCAGGAAAGGATGCAGATCATGCCCTAGCATAGAGAATTAAAGACACCTATGACGATCTAGAAAAGGGGAAGTGGGGCTACAAGGTTGCCTCCATCCAAAATGGCATAGTGTGCCTAGCCTTGTAGTTAATTGTTGGTAATCTAGTAAGGAATAATAGACCCACACAGGTCATGGGGTTTGTCGTCGACCTCGCCGAAAAATGTGTGGAAGGGCTACAAATGAACTGGGTGAGATTCCTCATCAACCAGTTAGAGATAGATTGTTGCGAAGCTCAAGATCAGGGATACGAGTTCCATTTTAGTTGGTTATTGATCCTCATCGCCTTCATTTCTTGGGAGATGCCGGAAGGTGCGACTTTCCCTGAGATTGAGCTATCAGAACCCTTAGCTGCAAAGTTCACCACACTCTAGTATTCGAGCAACATGGCTAAATAATGGCAGTCAAACACGGTGTTCCACACGTATTACCTGCAGTTGAAGAGGTATATTGAGTCATCCCCTCGCATGACACCGAATTCCCTACACAGATTCAGACTATTTGTGAAGTTTCGTGCAGATAGAAATTTTATTTATATCACTGCGTGAGGAGACGAACATAAAGAAGAGCTCCAATCTTACTACAAGCTCACTAAGGAGGACATGGAAGAAATAACTAAGGAGTGGCCCACAAAACTCCTTGTACCAATCGACCAGGAAGAACTGTCTGACCCTGACCTAATCGGAACTCCTCTAGTCACTCATGAAGAGTATGATGCACCCAGCAGTAGTAGAAGGAAGAAAAAGGAAGAAGTACAGAAGTTGAACACCGCATCAGCAGAGACTGCTTCAGACTCACCAGGAGGGGGAGGTGATGACTAAGTAGACAAAGAAGAAGAATAAAAGCATAAACAAGGTGAAGTAACACCACCTAGGGACCCTATTGACGAAGTTGAGACCTCCAAGAAAAGAAAGGTTTCCCCCACGAAACCTACATTGCGGAAGAAGTCTAAAGCTACTAAACCATAGATGTAGACTGTGCTCACAATGGATGACATAGATTTCATCATCGCCACTGTCTCAAATACCTTGGAAGATATCTTATAGTGTAATGAATCCAAACAAGAGACCATGTATGAAAGAATTGAAGCAGAGCTGAAAAGGGTACAACAAGCCCTCCACTCCAACCGCGCAGTGTCTACTACGCCCATGTCATCCGAAGTAACAGAGTTGGGAGACGAACCTGCCCAACTCCACCGAATAGAAGACGCGATCGAAACTCGCCTTCGTCGTGTTCAGAAAGAAAAAGAGCAGACCACAGAGGCCTTAAAGCAAGCAAAGGAGGAAGCCAGAGAACAATGTCATGTTACGCAATAGGAAAGAGATGAAATCCAAGCAAATTTTACAGAGGATAGAGCGTAGATCCAGAAGGAGAAGGAACAACTGCTCATAGAGAAGATTGGAGTTAACAAAGAAGTCATTAGAGAACTTCGCTCTATGACAGGCTTAGAACAGATGGAAGAAGACCCAGTAGAAAGACAAGTAGTGAAGCTTATTGAAGCCATTCAGCAGCTCCAACAAAGGATAGTCGAATTGCAGTTACAAGAAGTGACAAGCACTCTGCAGGAAGTGTAAGATCTAAGAGAAGAAACTGTGAGGAGCACAGTTGAGTGAATCAAGGCATTAGCCTTGGAATGAAAACAGATCAGCAATCGAAGTGCATAGAACTATGAGTGCCTTGTAGAGGACCCTGAGCTCAGGACACTGGAGTCACATCTCCACAAGGAAAAACAACAAGCAGCAATAGTGCAAGCGCAGTTGAAGCTACTATCACCGGTCGAGAGGATGAAAAGATCCCAGGAACAATGCATGGTTTAGCAGCAAGCCCATGCCATTCAGAGTAAGGTCATGGAAGTGACCTAGCTATTGGAATGTTTTCAGATAGAAGGCAGAGTATTTGTTTTTCATTGATGGCAAGCTCAGCCCAATGATGACTAACAAGAGAAAGTGGCAAGATCAGCAACGCAACGATGATCGCATGGCAAGATCAGAAGCCTAAACTCCATTTCAGAGTTTCAGATACCGGGAGTTGGAAGTTTCGAAACACTTCACTACAAGAATGTCGGAATGTTGAAATGTGAAAAACACCTTTTGGTGTAGGTTTCAGATACCGAGAGTTGGAAGTGTCAAAACACTTCACTACAAGAATGTCGAAATGTCGAAATGTCAAAATGTCAAAATGCAAAAAACACCTTTTGGTGTAGGTTTCGGACACCGGGAGTTGGAAGTGTCGAAAAAATTCATCACAGAAATGACGAAACGCTGAAATGAGAAACAACAAAATACTGAACCATTGATCTGACTCCATTTCGTAGTTTCAGATACCAAGAGTTGGAGTGTTGAAACAATTCACCACAGGAATGTCGAAATGTTGAAATGTCGAAATGCGAAAAACACCTTTTGGAGTAGGTTTCAGATACCAGGAATTGGAGTGTCATGTCGAATGCTAAAAACACCTTTGGAGTAGGTTTCGCATATCGTGAGTTGGAGTGTCAAGACACTTCATCATAGGAATGTCAAATGCCAAAATGTTGAAATGTCGATGTAGTCGGTGGTCACGTAAGTAAGTAGAAGGAACTAGCATATCTAGGATCCATTTCGTTCACACTATAACCGTTAGAAACCATTGACGGTTTCACCAAAGGACTCGAAGAGACTTCAGGGTGATCGCTAGAGAAGTTGAAGGGTCTCAGGGCATCTTCCAGTGGAATGAAGACTGTTGATAGAGGCGATTGACAAATGGAAGAGCGTTGAAGCCTGTAACTACAACAGAGAGGATGAGCTCGACTATGATAGAGAAGATGAAGAGTCTCGACTACTAGAGAGGCTAAGAAATCTCTGCATAACACCCAGTGATGATGAACGCATGGGAATAACTGTCAGAAAACCTGAGGAATTTCCATGATGATCAGGAAGAGGACTTGAAACGAGGAGAACATTTAGAACAGTGAGAGTGTGTTGATGCTCGAGGGAGTGAAGCGGTGGCAATATGGAGTGGCAGTGAAATTCATGATGTGAAAAACAATGGTGGTGTGTAGACCAACGAGAAGGATTGTGCATATAGGATGCACAAGGTGCACAAAGACTATAAGAATGCAGAACAAAGAAGAGATGGGTGTTGTTGTTGAGAGTGATTAAGGTGTGTAGAAGGAGGTAGAGTGCAGGACCTGAAATGCACAGAAGAGGAATGGTGCATAGATGGTGTTAGCTCCCAAAGTGAATCAGTCACTTTGGTTCCATTTTTGGTTGATAGCATGGCTATTAGTAGTTTTCTCCAAATTATTTTTAAGTTTTTCTAGTAGCAAGACTTAGGGTTTAATTTTTATCTTAGAAATAAGACGACCCATAAAGGTCTTCTCTTTAAAATTTTCATAAAATGCTTTCAACAGCTAACGCGTGTTTTAAAGATGATGGTTAGCTGGTGAAAGCAGTGATTTTCAACATCTAAGGAGCATTTCTCGCGGGTCGTTAGCTGGTGAAAGCAGCAATTTTCAACAGCCGAGGAGCACTTCTCACAGGCCATTAGCTGGTGAAAGCGGGGATCACGTGTGTTTTATCCACGTTTTAAAAAATCAAATGATGACATGCTCAGCCCACGTCATGCAATCAAGTATGATGCGCTGGTGAAAGTGGATAATGATGGAGACTCGGGTTTGCACGTCTAAATCGGATTGCAAAGCGGATCTCGTTCAGTAACACATGCTTCACAATCATGGCGTCGGAAATAGCGAATTTGAATCCATCATCGTAGGTACAGGAGCAGTACTACTTGGCTGGTGACATCAAATCGGCTCATCGCTTTCCCAACACGCATCACCCACAAATGTATGCTAAGTTTTTAATGTTGAAAGACAGAGCCGAGTGTTTTCACCAGAGCAAGACCTCGGCCCGAACAGCAGATTGCAGTGTTTGGGGTGCAGAATCGTTTGGGGTTTTGAATCGCAAATGGCAAGGAGACGCAGTGGCTCGTTATTGAGAAAAGAATTGGACATTATGTCCTTCCTATAGGTGCACCCAGAAGTGCAAAAACACTTCTTAAATGTAGGTTGTATGGAGTATGTCGAAAGGCTACAGAATGGTTGTCACCAATCAACAGCAGAGGCGTTTACTAAAACATTTGACGGAAATAAACCCTGTGTTGGGTCCTTGGAGATCATCATGGATGAAGCTGCCATCGCTGCAACGACCAGCTTACCAAGATCGGGCCAGAGTTGGTTCAAAACGACTGCCACCAAAAACTTAAATTTCAGAGCATATTTGAAGGAATAATTTAGACATAATGCATGGAAGAAGAGCATGCCAGTTTCCCATTTAGAAGATGAGTGGCAGGATTTGTTTAAGGGCATCCAACTCTACATAACTTCAGAAGGCAGGTATGACAAACTGATGTTATATCATTTCAAGCTCTTAGACCATTTCAGAGGTAAAACTCTCCTAAATCTACCTTTCTTCTTGCACAAGAGATTAACTAAAGTCTGTAAAAAAATTAGAGCTGAACCTCTAAGCATGAAGAACACTTTTTTCCACTTTGGCCTTATTAAATTGATAATCCTGGAGGAGCTAAGACAGAAAGGGAGGACTTGGAAACATTTTCTTTTTTGGGAGGGATTTGAAACTCAAACTCAGCCCATGAATGAACAGAAGAAAACTGGAAAGAGGCAATTGACTCCTCAAAGCAGCTCGAGGAAGAGGAGAACCCTTCCAGGACCTCCAGAAGATAGAATCTCTGGTGTGAAATATCACAGGTCAAAGAAGAAATTGGATTTTGAAACTACTACAGAGCAGCCTACAGAAAGGAGAATAAACATCTTAAACCTGCCATACACAGACTCAGAACCAGAGAAAGAAGATGAGAGCCCTGTCATCAAAAGTCCTGAACATTCCATTGAGTTTGCACAGAATTGTGAGACCTTTACTCACACCGAGGAAGGGGAAACATCAAAGAGCACTAAGTCGAAGAAAACACAGAAAATCAAGCAACTCAAAGAAGTGATTGCTCGGCAGGAGGTCTTAGAGAGTGTAATAAAGTAAAGATACAAGAAGTTGTCTAATAATTTTGCAAAAACAAATGTTGCATTTGAAAAGCTAGCTCGTGAAAGTGTCAAGGAAAAGAAGAGGAAACAGAAAATCACCAAACACTATAACAGTCTATGGTGGCTAGCAAAGTGCCTTAAAAGGAAAATCAGAAAACTGAAGCAAAAGAAAAAGTCACACCCAGATCTGCAAGTTCTTGCTCAGGTTGTTGTGAACATGCAAGGGGATAAAGCAGAGACACATTGAGTTTTTGATGGAATCACAGTTTTGGAGGTGAAAGTTCATTTTGGTGAAAGGCAGAGCTTTCACCAGCGCACAGAGCAATTTTACAACCAGTTAACTGGTGAAAGGCAGTGCTTTCACCAGCTAACCAACGAATCATAAGGCGAGTTAGCTGGTGAAAGCAGAAAAAGAATTTTTGAAAGATAAGGACGGAGCAGGTCATTTTTCACAAGTTTTAAAGAGGTTCCAGAGTATCAAAGGGATAACAACTTGATCGAAAAAGACTCTGCATCAAAGATTCGTGGGAGTTTTTGAGAACCACATGCTAAACTGATTTCCTAAAGTATCGACTATGAACATTGAAGAAATCCAGCTACCAAGACAGGTGCCTCTTCCATGTTTCATGACACCATAAATTCCAGAAGCTGAAGAATACAGATGTCAAATTTTGAGATTGAAGACAATTCGAATGCTAGTCTAGTCATTAAGTCTTTGTTATCAAGTTGCTTAGTTAGATTCGAATTGCTATTTTTAGATACAGATCCAAGTTTTTAGGATCTTTAAAAACCGATTGTAAAAGGATATAAATGTCTATCTTTTCTAAGAGACAGAGGTTCAAACTGGGATATATTTTGTGCTACTATATAGACTCTTATTGACAGAAATAAAGTTCAGTTTCCTTTCATTTTCAATATCAGAAATATTCATCTTTCACTTTCTGTACTTTGCTTCAATTTATTTTAGCTTATGAAGATTTTTATCTCTTTATTGAGCTCATAGACTTGAAGTAAAGGTTTTCTTTCTATCTTGCATTAAGCCCTACATTCAGTTGTATTTGGCAATCAAGAATAGTGTTCTTCATCCTCTCCTTTCAATTGACTTGATCTGATTATTGTTTCTTGAAAGCACTGTTTCTTTAGATGTATGATGAGTTGTCTATTACATTTATCATTAAAGACCCCATTGTTCCAAGCATAACTGCACATTATTTTTAAGTTACCAAGCATCCTTAGTCTACAACCCTAAGGAGTTTCTTGGAGTGATAACAAATTGGCGTCGTTGTCGGGGAGACGAAATTCAAGTTCTACTTTCCTGGGATACGACACAGAGCTGATCTTTGATGATAGACAAAGATTAGACATTTTTTGGTTGTAATTATCTATCTGGCGACACCACAAGTTCATCCTGGCTCCTAAGAGGATCAGTACTAGAGCGAATCCTCAAGAATCACCTATCACACCAGTGTCCAATCCAGAACTAATTCTCAGGAAAGGAAAGACAATTCAAGGTCAAACTTCAAGATCAGATACAGAAGGTAATCCTCTTTTTAGTTCTAGAAAATCTACTACAGAAAAATTTGAGTTATTTTCAAAGAGCATTGATGAAAAAACAGTTGTAAATACTATAGAAGAACAAACTCCTTTTGATCAATAGGAAAATACTAATGATGATAAATTGATAGATTTAAATTTGATTGAAAAAACATCCAAGACTTTAGAAAGAAGCCACAGTTCTTCTTCCCTTGAGTATTTTCATTCTCAGTAACAAGAAGATCATTTGAACATTTATACTAGCCTCCTTGCTGTTGAACATCTCCTCCAAGAGCTATCTACTAAAGGTGAAGGAAATTTAGCTGGACAGCTTGCAAATTTTTACAGAGACTCTTATCGGACCTCTTTCCCATTAGAATATTCACCTCTTTCACATTCTTCCAGTGTTGAAGACTTGAAAAAGAAACCATCACCTTTCTCACCCTTGATATTTATGGCTACACCTCCTCCTTTGATGAAGATGCAACAAATCCTAGCTGCTAGGTATGCACCACTCATATTTCCAAACCCAGTATCAGCCATGCCAACGGGAGACTATCAGAAGTATATGCCCAAATTCACAGGCGAAGGCGATGTGTCTGTTGAAGAACATATTGAGGCTTTCTACAGTTATGCTGAAAACCTTAATATTGAAGAAGAAGATGTTTGGACACGAGTCTTTGTCCAAATCCTAGATGGTCATGCTAGGAAATGGTTCAAAGAACTCCCTGCTGGTTCCATAGCTGGAATCGAGCAACTGGATGAGACATTTTTGAAACATTGGGGTGACAGAAGATATTTTTTCTACTATATCACAGAATTCGGAAACCTAAGGAAACAAAACAATGACTCAGTCTCTGATTTCACTAAAATATTTAACCGGATGTATGGTAAAATACCAGCAGAAATAAAACCTTCAAATGCTTCTGCCAAGATCACATATTCTGATGCTTTTGACTCAGATTTTTGTTTATTGTTAAGAGAAAGGAGGTCACAAACATTATCTCTCATG